>JAJOOO010026789.1:0-21380 GCA_029582685.1 Solanum piurae
GAACGTCGACGAACGCCTTCATCCTTTCTCTTTTCTCTTCTTCTCTTTTCTTCTTTTCTCTTCTTGAACTCTCAACTAAAACCCTAGGCGTAAACTAGGATTATTAAACTGAACCTAATCAGATTATACCCCTAAAATATTACTAAAAACGAATTAAATCTGATTGGGTAAGGAAAAGACCAAAATACCCCTTACTATTTCCGGTTTTGACTTTCCTTAACTGGACAGCCTAACTTAAAAAGGTCATATCTCACTCATCCGAACTCGAAACTTAGCAAACTCTGTGGCGTTGGAAATATAATTCTGGGGTGTTACAGTTTCCATGGACCATGTTAAGTTGATTACTTATAAAAACCACTAAAATATTACATTAATTAAATAAAAAAAACTTTATGACAAGCAGCTCAAGAGGATTTTCTAGAAATCATTGTAGCAAATTAACTACCTCCTTAATTCTTGATTAATGTACAGTTAGAAAAAAAAATATGGATGTCGAGGTTCTAACAAGCAAATTGTTATGTGGTGTAATAATTAATAATTATTTTACCCTTGTGAGTTATTAGCCTTGAAAATATACATTTGATCAACTTAGAAAAGTTAAAGTAAATGATTCATGTTCATTGGTTAAATTAATTAATTAAAATAAATTAATTCATATTCATTGATTAAAAACTTGAGTTCCAAAAAAATTAAATAAGAATAAAAGGGTAACGTTACATCATTTCTTAATGCGAATACAAAGTAAAAATTGAAAAGGTGACATATAAAATGGGACGGAGAGAGTAATACTATAGAGAAAATAAAGTGTTCAATTAATTCTTTAATTTACTCACAGTTTGGTCAGATTTGTTTATATTTCCAGAAATATGTAAATTGTCCGTCCATATTGCTTCATTGACAAAAGAGGAACTATAAAATAAAAAAATTAAAAGAGATCATCAAGATATTTTCATTTCGCTCCTTCCTTAGCAAGTAGGTCCGTCACCTTATTCTACTCGCGAAAGTGATGCATGATAACTGGGCCCTAAGTTGTTACATCAAATACCTGCATTCGTTTATTTAAGATAAAGCTATAAGTTCGTGATATTTATTTATTAAGATTGATTACTTTAATAAAGTAGGTTGACAAGCATAAACACACTATAAGTTTATCGCTTCGCTAGTCAAAGATAGTATAGTATAAAAATCGTCTCCACAGAAATTGGTACAAATAATAATTCAATTAAAACTTGCTAACTATTATTCAGGTGATATAAAAAAAAAGAATTGGTCTTGATTATCAACCACTTTTACAGACTAAATGATAATTAAAACTATGAAGTTTAATATGAATAATAAAAGATAGGGTACAAGACGAAACAAGTGCATAATGATAGTTGGAATTTGACCACATTCATTTATCACATCTAAAGTTCTATCGATTCTCTCGAATTCGATAGCTTATTAGAGTATCCTTAAGCCTTAGATTTCTCTTCCGAGTAAATCTCAAGTTATAGAATAAACCAATTATACCCCAATGATTCATATGCAAAAACATGTTAATGATTATTCTTAAGGAAGTAACATCCTTCGACTATTTTTCCTTGAGATTTAATCAATAATTATCAACAAGCTCCTTTGATTACTTTAGTGAAAATATATTGATTCAATCCAGCAAAACTATGCAACAACATTCACCAAGATATTCCTCTTTCGATTAAATAAAATAATGAACAAGGTTGCAATTTAATTCAAATTTTCATAACAAGTTCAAGCCTAAGAACGAAAATCAAAATCCCAACAAATTCATCAATACAACATGTTTGTCAAATACCCTCTAAGAATCTACTCCATGGATGAGAATAAATTTACTAGGAACAAAGATGAAAAAGAAGACATAGCAATCAAACTTCGAATCCCAACTTCTGTTTTGGATTCGAGTAGAGTACCGCGTGTTCCCCTTCTCTTCTTCGTAACCTAACGTTTCTTTTGCTCCTTTTTTCGATAATAATTAGCCCTGAGAAAAGCTCCAACATCATATAGCATAGGGTTTCCTTCGAAATTCTAAAAACACCCTTCCTTTAATGATTTCATGCCGCGCGGACGCGCCACTGGAAATCCAAGTGCTCGACCAGCGCGCGGAGAGGCAGCAACTTCAAAAACCCACCACGCGGTGCGCGGATGAGAGCCCGAGCGCGCGACCAGCGCGTGGAGAGGAACTGTCTGACTTGTGTTTCACGCAGGCACGCTGCTGGGTGCGCGGACAGGCAACACTCGCAAATGTGTTTTTTTCATCCTTTAGCATTGTCTTTTTTCACTAATCATGTTCAACACTTGAATTGACAACCCTACACGCATGAAAAGTAGACCAATAATTACAAAATTTACACTCAAAATTTATCTAAATCATCTCATTTTATTGCCTATCATAGGTGCAAATTAAATCTCTAGTAGATGGAAGTTACGTTAATTAGAACAACTAATATCATACCCTGCCGTAAACACTAAAATAAAACAACTTTTAGTGGCGATAAATATGCACATTAAGAAAGATCGTTAAATCTTTATTAATTGTCGTTGGATCTAATGTCGTTGTAGGCTTTAGGAATATTTACAAAGAGTGGTAAATGCCTCTAAGAAAACATATTTAGCGATAATTAAGATATTATTGTTAATTAATTGCAGCTAAAGTTCATTTTTGACGTAGTGAAAGTAAATTAATAATTCAGTTAATTCATCTAAGTGCTCATTAGAATCTATAAAAATAAAAATAAGATTAGATAGCTGGAACTGTGGATTAGTACATGAAAATCATTAATCATGTAATTTGAGACCCACCTAAAGCAAATAGTATTTTGGAGTATAGTATGAGTTGAAATATTTTGTAAAGATTATGCCCAAAAAATCTAGCTAGGAGTAACTTTTAAAGGAACAGATGAGCTGGAATTGCAATTTGGGAAGATGTGATATCCAGCTAGTTAATAATTTCGTTTTTGTTATTATTATTAGCACTTTTTTGTTTATCTTAATGGTAGTCATAATCCAGATTAACGTTCAAATAATTGGAGTTTATCTCATAAATTTGCCATACTTTAATGATTAGAAAAATAATGGTGACAGGATAGGCTAATAAGAATAAAAGTGAGACTATCGTTACATTATATAGAATTATGTCATATGGTGGTCAAACGGCAAGGGAAAAAGAAATTATTTTATAAATATATGGAGAATAATATATAGTTGAAATAAAATTCATAAAATCGTACATCATACAACTACCGATTTCTTCAATTCAAAATACATAATATAAGTGTATATAAAAAAAAATATGTCATTATTAAAGGTGGTTCATTTCATTATCAGTTCTCCTTAAAAAAAAAAAATTAAAGTGAGATTTAAACTTGATCTCTAAAATTTTCACCTACTTTATTGAGCTCCGCTTCATTAATATATCTTTTTCGAAAGTGTATAGGTTCTTGTAAACAACGATCAGTCATTCGTAAATATAATTGACTCATCATGCTAATAGCGTGATAATTGTTTGCCCTATTTTGTAGGTATAAATTAATCTATTTAAGGTGATTATGATTGATAACTAAAACCTAATATATTATGTATTCTCTTGACTTTCTGCTCTTTTAATATTGGATTGTAATGAACAATTACGATAACGTAACATCATGATTCATGTACTTAACTCACAATTTTGGTGTGATTGTAACGTTATTTTCAAAGGGAAGATTATCAGAAATCCACTCATCTTCGACGTGGAGCAATATTATAAATGTTGAAATAAGTCGATGATACATTGGAACATTTCTTGGGTTAAACGATGGTCCGGTTCTTGAAGATTGAAGATTTGATCAAACTGCTAAAGAGTACACTATATATTTTTTTGATTTTCCACCTGATACATAAGGACATTTCTTGTGTTAAATGATATTATCCGGTTCTTGAAGATTTGATCTAATTGCTAGAGAGTATGCTATATTTTTTTGGTTTCCCACCTATTGATCGGAGTCCGCATAAGAGCTCTGACTAAATTTGAATCGTTCACTGTCGGGGCCACATTTTCTCAATACCCATAGCTCAAACTCGAGACATTTGATTAAAGGTGAAACAATTCCACCACTGCATCACAACCCGTAATACAAAGTATACTATATATATAAATCTTCATAGTTCATAGTATATAGGATGATTAATCAAAAATTAATTGTTCTAATTCGTACATAATTGATATGACTGATCTGAAAAATAAAATAACCTCATCACATGGACGTACATTATGGAATAGATAAGTGTCGAGAGAAAGAGATCTTAATTAACTGTCACTTTACCTGGCTAATTAATTGAGAGCTAGGTACATAGAGAAAAACAAAATTGTAAGTATATTGTTTAAACTAAGGACTAAATTAGTTTATTGTTTAACCATATATGTAAATAATATTATATATGGTCCATAATCCATATGCAAATAGTCCATGCCCTATTGGAGGAGTAGGGTATCCCAATTAAGGTGATGATATCTTCAAACAAAGAAAAAATATACGTATAACGAGGAATCATATTTGGTGGAGCAATGCCATTAGTTTGGCAGAATTAATTCTCTCCTTCTGAGCTTTTGTTTAATTATCCCTCTATATAAATTATTCCTCCTATGGTCTAATTCTTTAACTGATAAAAGATGAAGTCACCGCAAAAAAAAATAACTTTTAACAACAATAAATGTACATATTAATCAAAGATTGTTAAAGCTTTTACCGACACTAGTTTATTGTCATTGAATTCAATGTCGCTATAGGCTTTAGAGACATTTACAAAGAGTGTTAATTGCCGCTAAAACTACATATTTAATACTCTAACAATTAATCTATTGTCATTAATTAAATGCCGCTAAAGATCATTTTTGATGTAGTGAGTTGACCTATAATAAAATAATGCACAAAATATTCCGCATTAACAATGCTGTGGAAGAGCCATATGACAAAGAATGTGATATATATATGAAAGATTTGTATTTATTGTGGAAATTCTTGTTTTCTCTATGATTAATATCTCCTTCTTCTTTATTTTCAAATCTCATAATTTACTATAAATTCTTTCAATATTTCCTTTCATGGCAAGAATATCATTTATGATGAAGAGGATGAGATTAAGAGATTGATTCAGAGTGTTTGCAGAGTGAAACCATACAACCATTAATAATTGTTTCCACATCTTGGACTCATAACCCTATAAGTCACACGATAAGACAATCTTCACCATTGCTATAAGGCTCTTAATTCATCGAAGTATTGTTTTAAAGATCACTTGTAAACTTTTGAAAACACTAAAATGAATCACCATAAAAAAAGCAAAAATATTCATGTGGAAGATACACATTATTAGTTGAGATAGAGAAAGCCATGGAGATGATGATCAGACATGAAAGATAGACCATAAATAGGGAAATATGTTTCACAAGAAGGAGGCATTTAAACAGCGACTAAATAGTAGAGTTAAAACATATTGAAAACGAACCAAATGGATGAATGCAAAACGTGGCTGCATTAATAGATAAATGAAAGGTGCACATTGAATCAATGATTGCCAGTTAAGACCATTTTTGTACACAAAATTTCACCACTTATCCTTTTTAAAATAATTACTATTTAATAAATAACTTATTGTAATTTATAAACATTTTAGAGCATAATCTAAAAGTTAGTCGATAGTATAATGTTTTGTTATTAATCCTAAAGACTATAAAAAAAATAATTAAAAATCATATGTCCCCGAAGTAACTTTTAAAAATAGGGGTAAAATCTGAATAGTGACAAATTAAAAGGAACATTTGAATAAAATGATCAGTACATTTTGTATCTGTTAAAAAAGTTTTTCATTTAACAAAACCAATGAATAGTTCTTAAAATAAAATTACAGTTCTTCTTTAATACAAAAACAAGAAGCGCCAAGTTATTTAAAGAGTTCACCATAGGAAACTAAAATAAAAGAAAATGTCTTTAATAGAAGGAATAGAAAGAACATAATCGTAGGATCTAAATAACTAGGTGTAATGCGGAAGCTGGTAAAATAAACTTCGAAAGACCATGAGTAAGAAGACTAATGAGAAATATATCAAAAGACACAAAATTTAGCGTGGTTTTGTCAATCGACATACATCCATAAAGGAGATGAGCAATCCACTATAAATATGATAGTACAAAATATAGAGAGAGAACACCTCAACCAATTTACTCGGAATACAAGGAGGTTCACAAAATTCTCTCCCAAAACCAAAACTCTCAAAACCCTAAAGACTACATTGTGAACGTTGATTAAGTTAGAATGAACAAGTCTCTATTTATAAAGTGTTAAACCTTTTCCTACAAATTGGATAGTAAAGCTATTAAGATATACGAAAATGACATGTTAACCTTTCAAATTGAGAAAGTACCTACCATATTTACTATAGTACTCGTTATTTTTAATTTTCGATCAACCACGACCCGGCCCCTACCCCTTTACATCAACACAAGTTCTGACTTTTGAGTGCAAATTCGATGGGACGGGGGCCTTTCAAGACGATAACATCAATAATAACAATATATCAATGTATTTCACAAGTTAGACTTTATTTCTGAATAACGTGACATAATCATATTACTTCAATTAGATGATAAATAACATGTTATATTATAATTTTTAGCATAAATAACTTAAATTTATACGGCATTACGTCCTCTTTAACAATTTAATAACTTTATTTAACACACCAAAAACGATTGTTATCAACGTTATTTACTCTTACTTTATGTGTCCTTTAAAAAAATTCATTTGCGTAATGAAGGTAGAGATTGATGAAGTAAGCAAACAGTTGAGACTTGTTCAAAGCTATTGGGTACACTTGTTAACTTGCTCAATTTGACATAGATTTTGAAATTGAAATTTAAAACTTAAAAATTTAATATTTTGAAATTGTGATTTTTGAAATTTGAAATTATGTTAGACATGTATTTTGTAAGTGTGAGAAAAAAATTTCTCTCGAAAACTAATCGCACTTAAAAATACTTGAAATTAAAATTTATAATCAAACAAATATTTGAAGATAAAATTTTAGATTTGATTCTGAACTCATGATGAAATACTAAAGTATGTAGTGCTCATATGTTCTTGGATATGCTATAAAAAGTACAGATAATAATATACTAACTTATAAATATTTTTATTTATATTTATATATATATATATATACATAAACACACATGACTAGTTCATGAAAATTCAAATGTCTAAAAAAAATTAAAAAACTCACACCAATTTTTCTTATTTCATCATTTCAAAGTTGCTAAGAATTAAACTGTCTCCAACAGCATCTTGCTCAAAAAGATACCCATCAAAGTCGCCATCTGATGCCCACCACGGTGGGTACAGCCACCCGTCAACTGAGTCAGTCATCATCAATTCGGTCTTCGACTCATCCGACTCAAAACTTCCGTCCAAGCTAGGAAGCTCTATAATTTCACTCAGATCGTCCGACGCCGACGTGATTTTGTCAATTGAACTAACGGAGGAGGAAGAAGATACTAAATTTGGGTCCTCCATTGCAGCTGCTTCAGCTGCAGCAGCTTGAACATCTCTCGGTGAGAGTGAAATTGGGCGAGGCAATGAGTCAATTAGATGAGGGAAATTTAAAATTGATGAGTCCTTTTTTATGCTCAATGCAGCGACGTCGTGTGCTCTAGCCGCCATTTCTGCAGTTGGATAAGTCCCGAGCCAAATGCGTGACTTTTTACGCGGTTCCCGAATTTCAGACACCCATTTTCCCCAACTTCGCATACGAACTCCTCTATAAATTGGGTGTTTATTCCCTTTTTCAACACTCTCTCTTATTCGCTTCGACATTCAATTAGTATGAATTGTAAACACCTTAATTTTCACCTCTAATTTTACAATTATAGATACGAATTACCAAAAAGATGGAAGAGAAAAAAAAAAGATCAAAGGAGAGCGAGAAATATTTGCAAAAGGAGCAACTTATGATGTTTATGACCAATTGAATTCTAATGTATTCGTATCGAAGGGATGCTTTACGAAAACAGGGAAGAAAAAAATCAAATGTGTCGATTTCTGCTTTAGAGAAGAATGGGAATGAAATATGAAAAAAAGGACAAAAATCGAAGTATTTTTGGTGGGGTGAGAGACAGGGAATTGGAGTGTGTTTTTCTTAGAGAGAAATGGACTTCATTATCATACATTCTGAACAAGCTTAACATATAGTATATATTTATATATGTCAAGTGTAGAGAATTATTACTTCGTTCAATATATTGTAGAGAATTATTACTTGTCAATTTACAAGAACGTCTGTAATATAGACAAACAATACGTAAAATATTAGGTTTAGCTTATTAAATTTGTTGTACGGTTTACTTTAAGCGTTAAAATAACATTTTATTTCTACTAAAAATACTGATGACGATTGACCAACCAACTACCAATGCATCCTTAATAACAAAAATGATTTAGCTTTTATACATATTAGTATTAAAATATACACACATTGATGGTGTAAACTGTAAAGTATTTTTAAATTTATTAGTGTATTTTAATAGGTAACATATCATTCTTTTTGTATGGTTAATCTCACTTTTTATGAATAATTGATTATCATTACTACATTTAGTTTAACCTAATAATATACTCCATATATTTTATTTTAAATACCAAATTTTGACTGGACAAAGAGTTTAAGAGAAATTAAAAAGAAGGTTGGTACATGCCAAAAGTACCTCCAGATTTTGTAATTTCAAACATGATATATGAATTTTTGTGCCTATAAAAATCGTCATTAAAAATAAAACCTGAAAATAGCGTTGGTTTTTTTTTTCATTTAAAAATAATGAAATTGATGGAATATTTATTATTTTTTTCATACTACATTATTTATTCCATTAGTGAAGATTAACATTCCAAAGTCCAAACTACCCAAAGCACTATTTTAGAAAACTAACCAACAAGAAGGTTTAGTCACTATCATGCTAAAAGGGTCCCAAAAAGCTCAACAAAAGTCTATGTTCTTTAAATGTAGTTTTTTGTAGCTTGTAAATCAAAATCATCCACGTACTCTTCTTTCATTTGTCCCTTACACGTGATCAACTTTAAAATCAAAACATGACCCATCTTCTTATTATGGTGAAAGGCTACCTCCCACTTCTAATCTAAACTAAAAATAAATAAGCCTCATATATTTATTCAACAACAATAATAAAATATTAAATATAATTTCACGAGTCGAATTTGAGAGGATAGAATATAAGCATGCATATATTTTTCTTATTTTGTGAGGATGAAAAGACTATTTTCTTTAATAACATTTAAAAGACATTAAGTCCAGGGAAAATAATTAAACCATAGAGAGAAACGATTGTATGCAATATTATCCTGTATTTTATAAAAGGTTATTTTCACTGTTCGAATCTATAACCTCTCAATGACATAAGAATAAGTAGATCAGTTATATTAAAGTTGCTATTATTTTCGCACTTCTCCGTATAAATTATTTTACAAAATATATCTTTGATTTGTTTAAAAATTAAATAGCACGTCACAGTTAGTGACAGATGAATGTTTAGTTGACTTCTGATTAATGAAACTAATAAGTAGCCGTTTGGCAAAATTGCGTGTGCATAAATTGTACTGATTCTTTCAAAAGAAAAATGGACGATGAGTTTCGAGTTTTAAAAGTGATTTTGACCGGTTTTTCAAAATTATTTTTTATTTTTTAAAATAAAATATATATTCAAACATAACTTGAACGTTCAAATAATCTTTTTAAACTTAACTTCAAATGCTACAGCGTTTTTTTCGTTTAAACCCTACAAAAAGGAGCTAGAGTAAGTGCAGTAGTACTGTTAAAAAATACTAGTAATTATTTTGGACCAAGTTCATCATTATCCCAAGGTAGCAAAAAGCAAAAATGGAAGTCATTCTGCAACAATTCTCTCTTTTTTCCTATTCTACTTATGGTATTCTTGTGATAGGTCAGTCACAGCACAAAAACTTGTTTATTTTTTCAGTAGCAATATGCTTTGATAAAAGTGACACTCGTTTTGAACGTATTAAGCCAAACTGCCGTACACCAACCAATTACAGGCATTTTACTTATATGCCCCGTAAGTCACTATCATTTCGTTAACAATTAATGAGGTAAGGGGCCGGCAAAGTAAAAAGAAAGAGCAGGAGTTTTGACTACCTTCGTCCACTTTTAATTGTCATAATTTTTTTTTTAGAGTCAAACTATAAAATTTTGACTAACATTTTATGATATATTTTTTCATCATATTGATATGCAAAAAATTATAATTTATAGTACTTTTCATATAGTTTTTGAATATCTAAATTTTTTGTTTAAAATATCGAATTAATTTAATCTAATTTAATTTTGAAAATTAGTCAAATTGACTTTCAAAAAGCGCAACATGACAAATAAAAATAAACGGAATAGTAGTCTTGAAATAAATTGTATGAAATAGCAAATTATTAATTTAAATTAAATGTTATAGCCATAGTTTATTTTATTTCTAATTCATATCAAACATCCCATTTTTTTGTCATCTGATTCGGTATACAATTAGTCATTTTCGGTATACAATTACCCATTTGGTATACAAATGTATAAAATGTCTTTGTGTTTGTTTAAAGCGAGAGAAAAGTGTATATACAAATACAAATACATATATTTTCTTCATATACACTTATAATTATACAAATACAGATCTTATTATACAAATTACAATGTATAAATGAATTTATACAAAACTGAACAATTTGTATAAAATTGGATGTATCTAGCGAATTATACAAATCAAAAGCTTCATAGCAAACATAAAGTTGTTATTAGAGCGCAATTATGCAAACTATAGTTATAACATACAAATATGATTTTTATGTTTGCTATATGTGAAAGTTGCTCATAAAAGAATGAGGTAGCAAAGAATTCATGGGTATTTGGGCTACAAGAAAAGGCCTTTAGATTAGATGTTGGACCCAAGTAGACTCTTGAAGATTTATAGAGAGCTTTTAACTTAAAAGGCCCAAAGAGAATAGTTCGAAATCCTCTAGGAATCACTATGGGATCTTAGCATAAATAGCCCACCGAATTCACTACTTACTTTCTTAGTTAGTATACATATTTTATACATTGATGGGGGAGTTTTTGCAAATAGTCACTATAATAAATTTAATTATGCTTCATAGTTATAATTTACTATTTACATATTTACTGGTTATAACTACAATTTAAGTTGTCTCGTTTGTATAATTTGCGGGTACATTTGCACAATTAAGATATTTTTATATAAACTCGAAATAACGAATTTATACAAACACAAACATCTGAACTTTAAACAGTTATACAAATTATATTATACAAAATTACATTATACAAAAGTTATACAAATCATATTATACAAATTCCAAATTATACAAACTCGAATGCCCAGCCCATGAATTTTTCATAGAATATTTATCGCGAGTAGTAATTAACTAAAATTATAAATATGATGACTAACTAATATATGTTTGCTTAGCCATGTAATTTTTCCTTCATAGATACCCCACCCACCACCCACTCCATCCCGCACCTTCACACACACACATACATATAACCTGGATGATGCCATAAAAAAAGAAAAAAAATAGAATATACAAATACGATATTCAAAAAAAAGAAAACGGGAATTCCAAATTTTCTATTTTTATAGCGCTTCACTTTCGATTATTCGGAATAATCAACTTACGTCTCACTTCTTCATTGATTTGGGTGAAAGGGAACCGTCTACCAGTTGGGAAGCTAGACATCAAGTAATTGGTTTGATGATGATAACTAATGTGACACGTCAGAGTTGGTTGTTGGCACAACAGGGTGGTGCCTTACCGCACCGCAGGTGGACGCGCGGTAACGTTGGTGGTGGTGCTTCAGGATTCCGATGTACTGCGTCCAAAATCAGAACGAGCTTGTCGGCTGACCACTGTCGTCTCATTCTTGAGTGAGCTGGAGCGCATCCATCTTATCCATTGAACTAGCTAGAAGTTATCGCTTCGGGTCGAAGCACTAAAAGAAAAGGATTGGGAAACGCGGCGGCAAAGAAACCGCGGGACCCCTATTAGTAAAAAGAAAATGAAAGTGCTCTCCTGCACACCAGCGGAAAAGATCCTTTCCTTTTTTAATAATAATAAATAAGGTAAGCTTTATAGCTCCAACCTAATCAAGGGGCTTTAATGCCATTTTTATAGATTGGGTTATATATATATATACATATATTATGTTTTCTTAAATAACTCATAAATATTTCTAAAATAGTATCAAACACTAAAAACAAGTAAGAAAATCAATACTTATTTTCCAAAAAAATATTTCCATTCGTCTCGAATCACCCTTTTATCTTGATTTGTCAACTGTCACAAGCAGGGGAGGATGAACGAAGGGGGTTGAAAAATTACACTATTTATATAAGATTAAATTTTTAATATACGTGTATATATATACTATTGAACCCCCTGAACATATACCAAAGGAGTAGCTCCGTGGCCTTGGGGGTTCAGGAATTCGCTCTACTGCACGCAAGGTCGCGTGTTCGAATTCAGGCAGAGACATTTCTTTTTTAGCTTGTATTTTAGGCGTTTTAATTTTTAAAAAATAATAATAATGCAATCAGAAAATGATGTTTAGTTCCAAAAAATTAAAACGCTGATTGGGAATTTAGGATTTATTAGTTTAATCCCTAATTATAAAATTAAATATTAAAAAACCCTTTTCTTCTTGATTCGACCGTTTAATCCGATCCGTTTATATCCGATTCGATCCGTTTATTTGTGGATATTATTTACGTGATTAATTTTTTTTTGAACCCCCTTGATGAAAATCCTCCCTCCGCCACTGGTCACAAGCCTGATCCAATAACTGTGTTACTTCTATAATATTAATGATCATGATTCACGATATGTTTCTTCTTCTTCTATATTACTTGTCGTGTGCACCATTAACACTAGGAAACTTAAATCATGTGTAGTTTTAACATTGTGACTTGTGAGTCTTCTTGTTCATTTAAATTTTGAGCGTGAAAGTGTTTGGACTTTTTCACTTACTTGGTTATCTTACGAATTAGTTTTGTATTGTGCAACTAATTTTCAGTAGACATCTAGATTTTCCAAAAATTTGGGGAAAAATTTAATAAATAGTGTTTGTCCATATAATTTGTCATTATTTGACAAATATTTTTGTTAAATAACTCAAATTTCTAAATACTAGAAAAAACTAGTATTTGGGCCAAATCTCATTATTCAGGATCTTCTAAAAAATCAAATTCTACACCAAACTTTTAACTTTTACAAAAACATCATCTATACTAGTTGTTTGCGCTGTATTACATAATTTTTCGTGAAAACCAAAGTAGTGATGAAATATTCAGTGAATATGAAAGTGATGATATGGCTGTTGATGAAAATGATGAACAATCGACTCAGAGTAACAAAATCATGTGCTTTGTCTACTTCACGATGTATGAAATGATACTTGTTGCACTCACCCCAAACTACCACATTGCTCCAGTGTTATGGACACTACTTGTTATTTGTTGCAATGAAGATCCAATCGACTTGCAATACAAACTTATGGTTAGTTTTGATAGTTTTTAAAATTTATGGATATAAATCATATTTTCTCTAAAAAAGTGAAATATGTTTCTCAAATTAGAACATAACAATATAGCATATTACATAAATTAGGACAAAACAATATACTCCCTCCGTCCCATTTTATGTGATGTAGTTTGATTCGGCACGGAATTTAAGAAAGAAAGGAAGACTTTTAAAATTTGTGGTCCAAAATGAATGATAGAAATTTGTGTGGCTGTAAATCATTTCATTAAGGGTAAAATAAATATTTTATGGTGAAATTGTTATTTAATATAAAAATGTGTCATTCTTTTTGGAACTGACTAAAAAGGAAAGTAAGTCATATAAATTGGGACAGAGGGAGTAGCAATAATTAGAAGTTGTCCCACCAACAAAAGTTATGGTACTATTCCTTTCCCGAGTCTCCCACGTTAAAAAACACTCTATACTCTAATTCTATGAGACTTTTTGATATAAATTTAAATTTACTCTTTGATTCAAATAATTTACCCCTTAATATAAAGCTTTATGACATAACTTTAAATTTAACCAGCCTCAATATTTATAGGACACGACACCAATAAAATTTGTGCCACTTTAATTAGTGATACCGTCGATTTTCCTCGTAACAAACTAAATTGAACATCGGGGTTAGGGGTAGCTGGTTGGAGCTAAATCCCAAGTTGGATTTAGGTATTCAACTGCCAATATCAAATTCCAGATTTATTTCTCTCTCTACCTCGATGGCTTCGCTTTTAAATACTCCCTTTTCACCCCTTTCCATTTTCTTCTTTCCTTTTTCGTCGCCTTTTCAATGGCTTCCCTTTTCGCTCTCCGAATTTCCAGTTTACACAATCAGTAAGTTCTCTCCCCAAATTTTCTCTTTTATGTTTACTAGTATGCATCATCGTTTTATCGAATTGTTGAATCCTGAAATCTGTCAGTTAAATGGAAGAGTCAACGCGAACGATTTGCACCTTTGTATTTCTTAATCGTGTAATGTGCTTAGTATAAATATTTGTTGTTATCAGTTCAATCCCTGAAGCTTTTGCCTTTTAGTCCATCAGATTCATTTCTGAGATGGAAATGTTTGGGGGGGGGGGGGAGCCAGTCTGTGTTTGGGGAATTAATAAACATTGGTTAATGGTGGAGTATATTTGTGGATTTCTTCTTGTTCCGTGAGTTAAAGGAATGGAAATTTTAAGTTGAGATACCGAAGTCAATAAATTGGGAAATCATCCCCCCTCTTGAGCTAGTTTTTGGAGTTAGTTAGGCCCAGGATTCATTTCTTTACACTATCTTGTCTAATAATAATTTTGGGAATCGATGATATAACTAAGATGGAAATTAAAAGGAAACTTGATTTATAAAGCATCAATATTTCTTTTTCCTTTTTGTTTTGTTAATTGTGTAAATCAATTTATTCAGAGTATGGTACAATAGATGAAATCATGAAAATGTATTGGTACAATTAAAAGAGATTGGCTGAAATGGAGGAGTGACTTAAGAGGTTTCTAATAAAGTGAATGTCAAGTTCTATCAAATGATTGTGAACCATTAATATTATGTGGGAAGGAATGTTGGGCTTCTAAGATCAATATATCTGCAAGATAAGGATGTTAAGATGGATGTGTGATCATACTAGATTGGACAAATTAGAAATGATCACCTTTGATAAATGGGAGAAGTACATGTAGAAAATAGACTGAAGCAAGAACATAACACGGTGAAAACAAATGGTCAATATAGTATCAACTAGTTGGTATCAAAGTTAAGTTGTTTTACACTTCAATCTAGTTTGGCAAGGTATTCTTGTTGTGTTGGAGACTTGTATCAGTGTAGAGACAAGTGTGAGATTTTGAGAAAATCTACTTTTAGAGAAATCTTTATTTACCTTGAAAGATAATTTATTTACTAATATTCACATGAAATATGTCCAAATTAGAATGGTGTGGATATAGAGAACTCATATGTCAACCACAACTGTCAACTAGCTTGGTGTGGAGTATTATTGATTGATTTTAAATAATAAGTGCAATGTGAATAAGTCTTCAAGTGTATACAATTCAAGAAAGGAAGGAAAAGGTTTTACTATCATCCAAAATGACAAATGCTAGATTTGATGCTTCTTAGATGGTTGTCGTTAATCCAGTGATAAGTTCCACTTAACCAGTTCAGTTTAGTTGTCTAAAATTGTGTGTGAGAGGAGTGTAAATCATCCCACTAACAAATTACCTGCTAACCTTAGATGAGTTTAGTCACGAGGCTATAAACACCATCTGCAGAAAAGGTCCAAGCAAGTCTACTAGGTTTGGGGTTCTTAAATTGAAATCACCATCAGAATCTCTAAATCATAGATATTTGTCAGTATACAAAGGTAGGTTACAACGTCCTTGAGACGTCTGAATTCTTCATATGTCAGCCATTAAATAGAATTCCCTGATGGATCTTCTGTGCTGCAGAGAAATTGTCAGATCATGGAACTTAGCAAAATCTGGTTCTAAGAAACTGTGTTCATCTAACATAAATGTGAATGAGCAGAGTTTTGGCTGTGTAAAATATGTCGTTCTGCAAGGACATCTTTCTGGATCATTGTCCCAAAAGATTCCAGTAAAATGCATTCCTTCAGAAGCACTAGAATCAGTGGCAGCTACAGGCAACCCTGACCAAAACATTATTATGGTGGACTCTTCTATAGTCAGTAGTCACAGGGATGAGATGGAATTCAGCCGAGTCAATTGTCTTGTGTGGGTACTGCATGAGTCTGCAAGAAGCTTTTCAGTTGCAGTACAGACCCTTGAATTGGCAAAAAATAGGCCTGAGCTTGCAATGGCATGGGTTGGGGTGGATGTGCATGCCTGGCATAAAAGCATTGCATATCAGGTATGGAAGTACAGCCTGCATTTCCGCTAGTAGAGATTTCTGACACTGCATTTTGTGGTTCAGTTTTAAATTGTGAAGGTTAATCTCAATCGTGCTTCCATATTGAACACCTAGCTCATAACTATAATAATTGTCAAGTTCGCGAACTTTGTAACGTATGCAACAAATAAAAGCATGTGCTGCTTCACAGGTAGCAATTTATGCTTTGTTCAAAGCAGCAATAGAAGTGGAAGTGTTTCTTTCTCGCAAACGCAGCAACAATGTTTCTTCTGTTCATGAAATGTAAGTTTGACTATCTTGAACTTTTCCACAAATGGACATTCGTGTATTGTCATGTAGTTTTAAGTGTTAAGCTTATCAATTTCTGGCTCACTCAGTTTTTATTTCTCCTCTGATAATATTCGTTGTGGAACCCACATCATGAACTCCTATGTGTTTGTGTGTCTCTATATATGGAGAAGGAAACTGCATGTCACGATTTGACAATTTTGTCCTTTTTCTTATTTTCATGTTCTCCTCCTTGTTTTACATCAGTTTATCCCCAATCACCGAATTTCTTGGAGAGCGCATTGAAAATCAGTTGAATTTGAGGAATCCGAAGTTGGTGCAATGGTTTAGAACACTGGAGCTGCCACGGATTGCAGGAATGTTCATTCCTCTATTCAAGAAATGGTCTGTGGACTATGCAGGAAGGTATGTCCTTAAAGACCATTGCTTTGTTATCAGGTTATTTTAGCTGTCTTCATGATGCAATTGAACAGTAATCCTCTGATTGATGTTGCACATATTCGTCATATCTCAGTTAATAAAACATCTAATACAGAACTATTCAGTGGTGTTGCAGGAAATATCTTGGCAATAAGTTGTTGCACAGCAGTGCGGAAATTAGGTTCAGGGCGAGTTTCTTGTCCTTTGTTTTCAGCTTCAGTTGAAGATGCACTAGTAGAGGTCATGAACTTGTCACATAGACTTGTTTCAATTGATAAATTGCACTATTTAGCTACTGAGGCTGGATTCGAAGAGGACTTCTTGTTCCATTTTGGTAGAAAAGTTCTACCAAGTAACAATATTGAAGATGTAGAATTTTGGATAGGATTGGTTCAAAGAAAACTCAGTAATGCATTTCACAGAGAAAATGTGATTGCAGACAAGCATAATTTTCACGACAAGGTTAGCATTTACTAATTGGTTTGTAGCCGATTTATTCTGTTAATGATCTCTTTCTTACTGTTGCACAAGACCTGTGGAATACGTCCAAATATATGATATCTCGACGTACGTTTAGGTCTTGAATTCAGAGAGAGAAGGTTACATCTACATGCAATTTTTCTCTCTGTATTTTGTCAATTCTGTCTTTTAATGTTAAAGAAACTCCACATGGGACTGATTTTGAGTTGATAAACACCTTTTTCTTCCTATTTCTATAAGTTTCGATAAAAAGATTGATGATTGGTTGAAAACCATGAGGTCTCAAGTTCAAATACCACCGGAGGCAAAAATACAGGTGATTCTTCTCATCTGTCGAAACCTTGATGGACAAAGTTATCCTGTACCTATGCTGGTGGGAGGTGGTGGGAGGTAGAAGGTAACCCGTGGAATTAGTAGAGATGTGCGCAAGTTGGTCAGGACACTACAATTATGAAAAAAAAGGAAGATTGACAATAACAATATTAGGGAGTAGTTAGTTGGCGGAATTAAAGGTTTGCCCTGGCTAAAAAGACAATGAAGGTTGTTCTGTAATTTGGATGCATCAGTTACTTGTAATTGCGACAAAAAAAAGGTTATATATTGAACTGATTGTAGTTTCAAGATCTGACAGGTTCAAGAAAATAGTTTAGCTACCCTGGGACTTTTTGCATATCTGGGAAGAGAGACAAGATTGTTCCTCTCGGAAATGGGTGTAAAGGATCTTGATGAGCAAACTAGAGATTTTCTGAGGTATTTAAAAGAGAGCCTACTTTCCGTACTCTAGTCTGTATGGCCTGTACATTTGATTGATATTGGACAATTTTGCACTTTCTCCTTGCAGTTACTTAGAATGTGGTAGCCTTCTTATGCATCCAGAATTCTCCACTCTCTCTGAGTATCAGCTCTTCATGGAGGTTAGTGTTTAAAATAACTTGGAAATTATGAAAGAAATAAACAATTGCTGCTGAAAACAACTCTCGCAGGTAGTAGCCAATGAAATTGGATGGCTCGACTTTTATGCTGAATCTGCTAGCAAGTTTTGTGTCAAAAGAAGATCCAAACAACATCCAATTCAAGCGGAGACAGAAATAATTTTGTACACTGTTTTAACTGTATGCTATGATGTTATAGCTGGATTCGCCCACTATAACAATTCTGCACAGCAGCCATTAGATGCAAAGTTACTGGACTTCTTGCTTCAGAGGTATCAAATCATCTGAGTATGTATTGGAAGTCTCTAACATAAATGTAGCTCACTCTTAAGCTGATTTCTGTTAATCTCTTTAGTCAGAGTCTGCTGTCTGTATGTCTGGAGGACTACTGGGCCGCTTATGATAGAACAGGGTATGTTGGATTTAATGACAAAATTTAGTCTTCTGTTGCTGCACATTCCAATGATGAGTTGCCTATCCTCTTAAACAGAGAAGTGCAAAAATTTACTGATAGAAGTGCATCTGATCCGGCAGCATCTTTGTTTAGTAAAGGTGGAATGGGTTCATCCATCATGTTGGACGTGAAAGAGAAGCCAATACATCAATATAGATCTAGATCGAATCAGGTACAAGCACCAGATTTAATAAATAGGGACTGCTATACTGAGTTTATTCTCTAGTGAATCACTCTTGGTTCAAAATGTTTCGATTACTAAATAAACTGTCCGTCTAGAAAATGCATCTATAGTCATCTAATATTTGTGCACAACCTCTTAACTCGGCAATCAGTTTCTGAAGCCCTTTATAGACTGATAATTTCTTTTATCAAATGACAGGCCACCAGCTCTGCTGTGATGGACCCTGTGACACTGGTGGAGTCGGAATGCTCTACTGCACCCAAACCAATGCATGAAAATTTACTAAGAAAATCTCTGACCAAGCTGATATCTGCAAGTGTTGTAAGTTATTATCAAGTTATTCAATCATATCAAAAGAGTATGCTCTATAGTAGTTAATTTTTTATTGCGTTATGCTATAGGATTTCTGGATGGGTACTGAATTGCTCTTTACAGACGTATCGGATGCTTTAGAGCTACTTATAAAGCAGTTGAAAGGCCGTCAACTCACCAAAAGGGAGAGAAAGAAAATGAAGAGAACGCTGGGTGATATAGCTACCCTTGTTCCCATAACCATCTTAATGCTAATCCCTGTAAGGATCAACTATATCAAACAACAGATTTTTGTTCCTTCCGCTCAAAGCTTATATTTTCTGCTGAATGAACTTGTCTTCTGGTCAACTTTATGCTCTATGCTAGAAATGTTTTAGCGCCTATAGAACTTATATGCCGAGGTTGAAAGGACTACAAAGTAAGCATGCTAAAGTCTTTTTTTAAAAGGAAATGATCCGGAAAATGTGCCATGTCTATCCTGGTTCTCAAGATTACCAAAAAGAATTAAAAAATTAATCGCTCGTTTCCACGAAATTGTATTAATGGTAGCGGATTGATTCTCATAGTTGCTGTACAATATACTTTCAACATGAACAACCTTCATCTAGTTTCACAATGTCAATGTGAAAAATATTTTTTTCCTATTGTTCTCACAAATAAAAGAGCTTCTCAAAGATTCACTGTGTTAAATTTATCAGGTTTCCGCAGTGGGTCATGCAGCAATGCTAGCGGCAATCAAGAAATATGTCCCAAGTTTGGTAATTAACTGTAATCTATCATTCTATACATTATTCCTTTCTGTCATTTGCTTATATGTTAATCTTTGTGGCCCAGATTCCTTCTCCGTTTTCTCCTGAAAGGCTTGATCTAATGAAACAATTAAAGAGAACGAAGAAGAAAGAAGTCCAAGCTCGAAGCAGCAAAGACAACCCTTCTTCTAAAGTTGTAGAGTGAATGCAAGCTGCGGGAAACAACCTCATTATCATGGTGTTGGTGCAGCTTAACTTCTGTAGAGTGGCAAGAGGCGTTGCACATATACCTTATTATAGCCAATGCAAGAAACTATCAGTAAGAGGAAACAGAAACAACACTTTTTCACAAGCGCATGTACACACAGATCCTGCTAAATTTAGTTCTAGAGAAAGCAACTTTGATTTTGATCAACTGTATTTTCTCTAGGCATCATCTGACAATTGTTCATATTTATCCATTGTTTAAAACGAAGCTTTCGAGCTTCTAAATTTCTAATCGTTGCAATTATCTGACAATTGTTCATATTTGTACAGTGTATGCTTATGAGCTCTTAGTAGCATTTTCTTTTTACTGAGGAACAGGTGAATGTTTTTAAAATATAAGCAGACGTGGGACACAAAAAGAAAATATTTTAGGTACTCTTGAGTCGAGTTTTTTTCCCTAGATAGATAGCATAACGGTAAACAGAGGCGGATCTAAGAGGGGTGAGCGTGTTCATCATAACCTTTTTTCAGCAAAAAATTACACTGTTGTGTATATAAGGTAGTAATATTTTTTAGAGCAACTTTCACATATAGCAAACATAAAATTCATATTTGTATGCTATAGCAAAGTTTGCATAATTGCGCTTCATAGCAAACATAAATATGTATATTTCGCTATACATATACAAAAGAAAGCAGTTGTATAATCTGCTTTGGTATACATATACAAAAAGATCAATTGTATAAAGTGAGAGAGGCGAGTGAGCGAGTGAGATCTGGGAGAGGGGAGAGAGGGGAACAAAAATATATGTATATATACAATTTTCACGCAT
>JAJOOO010026790.1:0-24623 GCA_029582685.1 Solanum piurae
TAGAATGTATTATAATAACATTCACTGCCAAAGTGGCAACTCAAGTCTCAACTTAACTGAAAAGGAAAAGTAAAGACTCATGAACTAACATCACTAACTCTGTCTATGAAGCCTCTAAACAACTGAGATGGACGTCGGGACAAGACCCACAACATCCTAATGAACTAAAATACTGAAAGCAATAAAAAGGACCCTCCGGAAAGCTAGGAGGCTCACCAACTGACTCTGAGTGCTCAACTGGATCAACGAGGTGTTGGATACTGATCCTGATTACTTGCGTCTGCATCATAATAAGATGCAGGCCAACTGGCATCAGTACATTGAATGTACGAGTATGCGAGTTGGAATGCTAAACATAACTTAAGCTTGAAAAGAATCTGAAAGAAATACTTACCTTGGCTTTACTCAACTCCTGAATAACTCACTCATAATAAAGCAATAAAACATATGCAATATATGAAAAGCTTTATAAAACTGTAAAAATAACTTAGTTCGTTAAAGAAAATGCAATAACAAACTCAACTTTACTCATATAACAAAGTAATATAGTTTCTGTGGGAGTTTCTCTAACCGACAACCACCACTATGAGCCTAAGTGGTGATACAACGTCTTGCCCACGCTGCCAGAACTGTCATATACTTTGTTTTTATATAGAACGCTTAACTTAGTGGATCCACTAGCTTATGCTAAAATCATCTTAAGGAGTCATCTAAAAAGTATGATCATTTACTATCCATGATGGCTACATGGTTTATGGAGACGTGAGTTATCTAAACTCAAGCTCGTCCCCATATCGGTGCTCAATACTACTCCCAAAAATATACTTTAGCTCATATGTTTGTAAAAACAAAACTCTTTCTTTGGTTTGAGATAATTACTCAAAAACTTAGTTTAAAAGCTCTCTTGGAAATCTCAGTTTCCTTTCTTGCTCAAATGTGAAAATATTTTAACTCTTGGAATACTTATTTCTCGTATAATCTTTGAAGAGTGAACTTTACTCTTACTCTTTACTGAAAACTAGCTCAAAGGCTCTTTTGGAAATCTCAGTTTCCTTTCTTGTTTAAATGTGAAAACTTTACTCTTTGAGAATACATAGTCCCGATATACTCTTTTGAAGAAATGCACTTCAAATTTTACTCTTTACTCAACTCAAAACTCAAGTCTTAAAACATTTGTAAAAGACTTTTGGAAAACTTTATGAACTTCTCTTAACTTGACTCTTTACTTCTCTTGACTTGACTCTTAACTTCTATTGACTTGACTCTTAACTTTCCTTGAATTGAATTATGGATTCAAGGATTGTGATTTGTGATAGGAAAGATCTTTTAGGAATGATTTTAGATGGCTAAACACGAGAAATGATCAAGAAATCACTGCCTGGAAACTAGTCCGCGATGCGGAGGTGTATTTAAATTTTGGTCGCAAAAATACTTTTTGAGGCAGAACGGTCCGTGACCGCTCCGCGACGTGAGGAGACTTTTTGTGAAATTTTGGGACAGGTTCGCGACGCGACCCCACTACCCAGATTCACCCGACTTTTCCTTTTTTCGTTTTCCAGTCCCAATTCACCTAAACTCGACTATTTTTCTCAACTTTTCTTTAGATTCAGATACCCAACATATGTACCCATGAACCTAACTCAAAACAACTCTAAAACTCGACGTAAAGATCTCAGTAACTTCTCAATTCAGCCCAATTCAAGAACGGAAAACAAATTCAAGAACATCATTCAAGATTCATCAACTTTCAACTTTCTTGAACGAACTTCGCTGAAATAAACTTGTTTGGCGCGTGGGTGAACTAACCCAACGCTATGAAAGACTCACATACCTCGTAGGGATCACCCCTTGACGAAATTCACGAGTCTAGCTTCAAGAACTTGACGATTCCTTGCTCCTTCTCCTCTTTTCTTCTCTTGTTTTCTCTCCTCTCAAAACCCTAACTCTTTTTCCAAAAGCGTAAACTGACTAAGATCAGTTTAGACCCCAATTAATTACCCAAAAATGAAATTATTGATTGGGTGGTGAAAAGACCATAATGTCCTTCTAAAATCCGGATTGGACTTTCCTTATTTGAACAACACAACTTTCAATGGGCATAACTCACTCATACGAACTCGGAATTGCGCAAACTCAGCGGCGTTGGAAAGATTATTCCAAGATCTTTCCTACGATATCTGAAAACACACCTAACTCATTCTGATCTAGGAGTTATAGTCGTTTGAAGTTGACCAAAAACTCAAACTTAACTTAACCAATTTTCCAGATTTTTATTATTTCCAAAAATCACTCTTTCTAATAGCTCTTTCTAGTTCTTTCAATTTGCGAGATGTTACACTATAGCTATAGAGCCTTATTTTGTCTATTATGTTTGTTATTTCTAGATTTTTCTCTATGTAATATATATCTTATACTAGATATATATATATAATATACATATCTATAGACAATATATAGTGTCGTAATATATAGTTAATGTACACTTCAACCATGTTGATAAGTAAACTAATTGACTAAAGATGGTACATTTACGTAAATTTTTCTATTGTTTTTATTATGATTTTACTACTTAAGTTCGATCGAATCGAGAGCACTCGTTAGCTACATCTTCCACATTTTCAGATATGCCCAGTGCCATTATTCTCCCAATTTAAAGTGCAACTTTATCTTCAGGTAAATTGAAAAGCCAAAACAATTTTTTGCCAGCAAGACGTGTGCATAGCACGTGGAAGTATGTTTTATCTACGTGGATGCTTTGTTGGCATGCCACATAGACAAGGTATTTGTCAAATTCTCTAATGAAAAAATATGGTAGCTAGATAATTATAATTAATTTATAGATAGTGAAAGTGTTATTATTTATATCAAAATTGGCAAATCGTACATATCCTCTATGGTTTTGTATTGAAGATTTTTCATTTTATAAAATAGGATACCAATGCTTAACATATATCTTGGGGTTTTCTTAGAAAGAAGAAATATTTCTTTGATTACGCAGCTGGAGCATAGTCATAATCAGCATCATCATCATCGTCATCTCCATCCTCGAACCATGTAGCTGAAACATAGATACACCCTATGACATGGCGATCCATCGTCGACGTAGATTCATAAACATGACTACCAATGTCATGGTTGCCCCTTTTAACATGGTAATCAAAGAATGTCAAATTACAAATTGAGTTCATCAATATTGTTGAAATTTGAGACATATTGTTGGGACTTTTTTGTTTCAAGATTGAATCAAAAGAGATGATAGTTAAGGGAAATTGCAATTGATATATGATGTTGAGAAGAAAAGGGGAATATATAAGGATGCCTAGTGAGTCATGACATAATTATGTGCTCAAAATGGCTCCACAAATGTACTCTAAATGATAGAGCTAATTAAGTCGTGGCAGATTCAGAATTTTCAGTAAAATTCAAAAAAAAAATAGTGTTTGAGATTTGAATTTGGAACGTCAAGGTGGATATTAAACCACCTCAATCATTAAGCCAATGTCTAATCTTATGTTCAGGAGGTTCAAAATCTGTATATATACATAAACATTTTTTAAAATACCTTGTATATACCGTGTAATTTTTTACCAAGGATATTCGAATAACCCCCTCGCTATCCTCTAAATTTGCCCCCGGAGCTATTTCAACCACATCTTTATCATGATAGGATACTATTATGTAATTTCTATCGTCAGATCATTAATTTGAGAAGATAGAGAGGTCATCTTCGATATACTCAAATATTCACCTATCTATTAAACGATTCAAATATAGTTCAATATGTCCTTTGACGACAAATGTAAAAATGTCGACATTCTTTTGTGCATGAATTCTCAAGAACCATTCTTGAGAGTTAATTATTCCAGATGCAGAGCTTTAATTTATGGCAAACAAAAAGAAAAAAAACAAATTAAACCATTTATTCTTGCAACAATCTTATAAGGTTATAGTCTGCCATCAACAATACGAGATGACGACACGCTTCAACATGATCATTAATAAATAAATTAAACATAGGTTGTGATTTTAATTTTACCAGCATACCCTTTTATTAAAAAGAATCTTATTTTTGCTCAAATGAAAAAAATAAATCTCACGTGAGTGGACGCGTTGAAATATAAATAAACTACTATGCATGCCATATAAAAGTTCTTCAAATGTAGAAATAATAATGATACATCTATTAAACTAATGATATTTCAAAGTCAAACTTATATAAACCTAGATATTATTCCTCAATAAAAAATAAAGGACGTACTAGTTAAAACCAAGATTCTAAATTACTTCCTCATGTGTGAATTAGACATAGTAGTCGTTGTGTTTATTCTAAATTCACCACGATCAAGAGCATCCAATGAATTAATTCATGCAGCTGGAGCATAATCATAGTCACCATCATCGTCATCTCCTTTCAAAGATGCAGCAGGAGCGAGCATAGTCATAGTCTCCATCATCGTCATCTCCTTCCAAGAATGTTGCAGGAGCATAGTCATAGTTTGCATCGTTGTCATCACCATCTCCTTCTAAGCATGTTACTGGAGCATAATTGTATCCTTCATCATCTCCATCTGAACTCGACCTTCCCTTTTGAAATCCAATAATCTTGAAAGTATCTGGCATTGTATTTATATTTGAAATATGATATTATATTTTGTGTATCTCTCTTTGATATGATATGAAAAAATGTTTTTTTGTGGTTTGAATAGGTGAAGAACTAACCATATGCTTATATAAAGGAAAAGAGCCAAAGTGTGGACTCATATGGACACGTTAGGAAGTGTGTTATGTGACATTTAGAATGTGCAGATTGGGAATTCACTTTACATGTCATAACAATATATGAGGAGTTTCACCCGTTAAAAATCGAGAGCCAAAATCAATGGTAGAATTAACCCAAAATCAACAAACTTGACTATGTCGACAAATGGTGGATCGGTTTAAGAAAATTGACAGACTATCTCAATTAAAATCCAGGGACATTTATCAATTTTCTTAAATAAAAAAGTAATCTAAATTTATTTTGAGAAAATATTAGTGTGCATAAATTTTGTGTATTGATTTTTAATCCAAGTATTTGCTATGACATTGAACAACTCTACTACTGGACCTTCGATGAAATTCTTTTCTTATTTCATAATTTATATTTCTCAACCATAGTTTTGCACTTAAAATAGGAACTCCGTCGATTTTCTTATTAAAAAAATTACAATTTTCCAATATATATATATATATGGTTAACCCCTTACTCCCTTTAAACGAGAAAAATTTCTCTGAGTTCAAACATCAAACACCTCATAGGCGCTAAAATGGAGAACCCATCTTCATCGGAGAATTTGCTTCAAACCCTAAATACCAGAGGATGGTGTTTCCGGGATATCAATCTTGTAAATTCATTCATTGCAGCTCAATTGCCGTCATCATACACAGTTAGTTCAATCGAATCGGAGCTCTTAAACATGGACTTACGATCCGTCGGCGGGAAATCGTTGCCGGACTTTTCTCTTCTCCGTAAATCGTCTCATATCCAAGGGCCTAAAGTCCTTCAAGTAATTATCCTTTTTAAATTTCTCTTATATGAAGAGACTCTGTATATTTGTGTTATTTTGCATCATTTTGTGTACGTAATGGTAGAAGCTAAATGATTTTTGTAATGAGTTGGATTCAGTATTTAGAGGAAGTCTGTATTGGATTTTGCTGAACTTGTATCCGTGCTTCTAGTTCCACCTCGGGTGAGTTTGGATTTGTACAATTAACAAATGTTTGAGCTGAAAGAATTGAATTTGATTACACCTGCCTTTACATTTTTTTGTTGCATAAGGAATTTGTATGAAGAATCTATACGTATATATGTGTAAAGGATAGCCCGATGCACTAAGCATCTCGCATTTTGATAAAGAAATGAACTTTGGGCTTAACTCAACCTCAAAAGTTACCTTATGAGGTGAGGATTGCTTAAGACCGTACAAGGAGACCTAGAACCCATCCCACAAACGATGTGTGACTCCCAACACATTCACGCAAGGTCTGGGGAAGGGTCGCACCCCTAAGGGGTGTGATGTAGGCAGCCATAATTTTGTGTACCCATCGTCAGAAAATTACACTGTGCAAATAGAGTAAAAATGAATCTTTTTTGGTTTTATTTGAGTTGTTGAATCCCCTTGACATGAAAAAAAGAAGCAAAATTCAAGTATAATGGTAAAAGGGGATGCAAAATTGCTTTAGTTCAGATGTTCAAATTTCCAGTTCCGACACTACATCATGGATGTTAGTTGTAGTAGCCAAATAATTGTTGCTGTGAGGTAGATTCTGTATTTAGAGTGGGTGGGTTTGGATTTAAACAGGCTATTATATATATTCACATTTTTTAAATTTCTTATATATGTAGAAATGTTCGAGCTGAAAGCAGTGAATTTGATCACACCTGCCTTTACATATTTTTTGTTGCATAAGGAAGTTGTATGAAGAAGTTATATGTAATTGCATCAATTTGTGTACATCGTGGATGTTAGTGGTAGTACCCAAAGTATTATTGCTATGAGGCAGATTCAGTAGTTAGAGTCAGTGGGTTTGGAGTTGGACAGACTATTATATATACACACAGTGTTCAATGATAACTAAAATAAAAAATGGATGTTATTCCACGTTGACTGAAAGTTTCTCAAGCTTTTGTGAGAAAATAGGCTCCATTAGCTGTGTGTGATCACTGAATTTAATTGCTATGGAGGTCACACAAAAATTAATTTTGACTTATCTTTCTGTAAGAACTTATAGTTGCAATTTTAGGTAAGTTATGCCAAAGAACTCCTCAACTTTGATATGAGAACTCCTTATCTTTGGTTTTGTGCTGTAAACTAATGGCTTAATTGGGATTTTGCCACATGAACACTCGCTTGATATGAAAACTTTGCCATCTGCTTTGAAGAAGTTTTGCGAAGTTGTCCGTTATGTAACAATAAATGGCATCAATTTTATCATGTTTGAAGTTTTGTAGAGATAATCCATTTCATGGGGCTATATATGCATATCAAAACAGGTTTTATTACAGTCCTCACCCATTCTAGCAGAGGTGTGCTGTTGTGATTTACTGCACCCACTTTCTAAATTTTGGATCTGCCTCTGAGAGCTAGGTATGGGGACAAGTGTTGTTATTAAATTCTATTTGAAATATTATACGTTTTTGAAATCATTATTGTAGACAACAGCCAAAACTGATAGTCATATCATACGGCATTCTTAATTACCCATTAGTCATGACTTATGAGATGTGGATTTGAATAGTATCAGATAATTAAGCATCTCTTTTGTTAAGATCGTTCTCTCTCTCAGTTTCGACATATTTCATATAAATTTCAGAAAACCAGTTAAGTAGTTTTAATGCATGCGACTTTCATACTATCTAAAATTTGTCTATCCAAACTTTTATATTGGTTCTGCCTTTGGTCCACCCCTTGAAGTAAACTTTTCAAAACTTTGTGTTGCACTGAACTTCTTTCCTTCTTCTGTCTCCGTATTGTACATGGTCTCGATCAGATATCTTCTGTCAAAGATATATCACGAAGTAATATGGCTGAGAGTTCTGGAAGTTCCAACAATCGGCGTCTACTTAGATTAAAGCTCACTGATGGGCACTCTGAAATAACTGCTATAGAGTACTCTCATATACCATCAATTCCTGATGATGTTGTTCCTGGCACTAAGGTATTCCCCTTCTCTATGACAACTTGATTGAAATATTCATAGTAGATGGTTTACATTCTAATATACATCCTATTGGCTTGTGGTTTACCGAGAATAATGTATCTCTTCTTTTCTTGAGAAGGAATATGTATCTCTTTAAAATTCTATTGCAATCATTTTTACAAGTAATTATTCCTAAATCGTGTAATTCTTGACTCCTGCGGGTGATCAATACAACCTTTGCCATATGATGAGACATTTTAAAGCTTGCCAGAGGCGACCAGTTAATGGGTGTAATTTAGATCTAATTGCCAGTGATAAATGTTCCAGCTCATGACTGTATTGCTTGTTGGTAGTATACTATGATATGCTGCACAACCTAGTTATGATTCCTGTCCACATATGTGCTGCTTTTCAGGTGCGCTTGGAAAACAAAGCTACAGTTCACAGTGGTATTGTGTGTTTGAATGCCAAAATGATTATTGTTTTAGGAGGAGCCGTTAGTTCTCTTTATGAGGAATGGCAGATGAACAAAAAATATTCAGGTTTCTCCCGTTCAACCTTGAAAGTAGCACATGAGGATGGAACTGCTGGTCCACCACCATTTGAAAAGTTGCAGATTGGAGCTTTGCACAAACCCCTTTCTCAGCATAAGAGATATTCTGGTCAGAGGCGTCACACTTTTGATTTGACAATATATATTTGCCTTCCTGTCATCCTGCATTTAGATTTTTAACATGGAGCTTTGGCATACTATCTTAAAATGATACCTCTTATTAGTTGATCCGAACAAGGCAATGAATGTTTTTGTTCGTGGGGAGGGTGGGTTTTGTTACCTTGGCTTTCTTATATATGGATGTTGCAGTTATTTAACTTGTATTAATATTTCCTCCAATATTATGAAGCAAATCTATCTCTACCCAATTCTCTGGTGTGAGGATATTTCTCTGTCATTTGGTAAAAGAGCATGTCTCACTTATGCAGAAAAAGCTCAAAGTTCCACAGCTAGTCAAACGCATAGATTTCAGAACAATGAGTCAAGGATAGAGAGCACGGGTAATGAACTGAAGCCACCTGCTCATATTGAAAGGATTGAAGAAAAGCCAAGCACCTCTGAATCAAGGCCAAAAGAAGGTGTAGCCTACTTGTCAAATTGTTATCTAATGGAAATACATGCTGCTTCATTCATCCTGACATTTCACTGTCAGCATGTCCTTTCGAAAAAACCAAAGTTTTACTTTCACTATGTTTTGAAATTATTTTTATCCTTAAAGTGTGTTCACCCTAACCTTTTCTGACAGTGGCCGAGGCTGTCCCTGTTCAAAACCAAGCAGCTGCGCAAAAATTACTGCAGAAAATGAGTCAGCCTCCTCCTCGCGGTGGTCATCATTCCAGAGGGCGAGGACACAGGGGAAGGGATAGAGAGGAAGATGAGTCACACCTTCTTACCCTAGAGGAATGGGAAAGGAGAAAAACTGGTGCTAATCTTTCTGCAGCACGTGATTTTCCTGATGTTAGCCAAGATGAGGATCTTGCAAGACAGCTGCAACATCAACTAGATTTCGAAGATTTTCATGTAAGTAAATATGGTTTTCAATATTCGAATGATAGTGGCACCTGACCTATATTTTCACCCTTTCAAATTCATAATGTGGTCTCTCCATATGTAACCTTAAGATTTGAAAGGAAGATCACGCCTTGGCCATGAATTATACAGACGTACAGCTTATATTTCTTCAATTATTATCGAAGTTATAATTTCTGAGAATATGACTTCTTTGAGGTGGACCCGTGGAAGCAAAGAACATGTTATAAAATTCCTCTTTGCCTCCACGATTGGTTACAATGTCTCAAAAATCCATGTGAACATTAATCGGTCTAAAGCTCAGATAGAGTTATAATGACAAATATTTCATCAGAGTTACTGAGAAGTGCGTTTGATATGGTTCTTATACCAATTTTCAGGAACAACAAGATAGTACAACAACTGCGGCAGAGAACATCAGAATGAGCATGTTCACATTTGAAAGAGACGATGGTGGAGGTCATGGAACAACAGGATTTAGGGGAAGAGGGAGAGGAAGAGGAAGAGCGAGGGGAAGAGGAAGAAGTAGGGGAAGGAGAGGCTGACTTTCGTCTACCGTTCAGCCTTTCCCCCCTTTCATTTTCTATGTTAGATTTTTAGTTTTTAAGATATCACATACCTTTCCAAAAGACATCACATGTCTTTTTCTTTTTTCTTCTTTTGGCCATTTGGTATTTGTAACTGTTTTTTCAGAACCATTATCATGTGATATGCTATGTCTATTTCCTTTGATGTTTCCCTTCTTTGATCACCTATCTTATGAATGGGTTAGATATGCTGTTGATATTTCATGAAAGTGATGGTATTGGAGATGTTACCATGTGGTATTTAGTTGAACGTCTCAAATATGAAGAGTAATGGTAAAGTTGTCTTCGTGTGATGGTCACGGTTTTAAGCCGTGAAATCATTCATTGATGTTTGCGTTAGTATGTGCTGCCTATATTACACCTCTTTTGGGGGTGTTTGCCCTCTCTCTCAACCTTGTATGAACATCACATGTTTTGTGTACTGAATTATTCAATATGGTATATTAAATCTTGAATATTCGTGACTTCGCCACTATGCACTTATTGTAGATGTCCATTGGCAAGAGTTCTTATTTATGAATGCTCATTTGGGATTTTGATTATCATACTATTTGTTGTTGCTACCATTCTCTTCTTCATTGTTTTTAGTATGGATTTTCATTGATGTATTTGTATTACATGCTTGTTTTTTTTCTATGTTTAACTTGAACCGAGGGTTAATAAGAAATAATCTCTACTTTCTCAGGATAGAAGTAAGACTGCGTATACACCACCCTCCTCACACCTCACTTGTGTACTACACTGAATGTATTTTCGTTGAATGGTCATTCATTACTTCGAGTTGTTGCTTGTATTTTTCACTTCATTGGTCAATGAAAGGGTGTCACATTGTATGTTTCCTTTTGGCTCTCTTATTATTTCACTCTCCTGAATTTGATTGACCATGTGAATCAAGGGTCCCATTTTTGCTGACCATGTGGATAAAAGACAAAGGAGAGAGAGATGTGACAAAGTTCTTTATCAAGTCTAACAAAAAGCAGAAGAAAACTCTGGAATGAAATCGATATCTGTATTGGAATTTGATTATTTTGAATTTGTATTACATAGAGTTCCATTTAGGGATAGACTTGAATCTGAGACCTCAGATTAAGGAAGGAGCAACTCCATTCACTGTATCATATTTGATACAAAATTTAATATTTAATTAGAGAACATGTACTCCAAATACATATAAAAAGTCGTAATGTAAGAGTTATATTTTATATATCTTTCGTTTAATTAAGTTGCGGCGAGAGTTACTAATAAGGCTTGTAATGAAATAAAGAAGATATTTTTATTCTTAACTAAATAGGATCATGTCCTAAATAAATAAATAAATTACAATGGATGAAATTATTCAAGAAAGAGTACCGTTTCTAGGGAACATTTTAAAATAAAAATAAAAATGAAAAGGTGGATAGAAACAATGAATTAAAATTTATTTATTTTTCAGAAAATAAGGTGGCATCCCATATTCGAAACGTGTTTTCACATATATTATATTTTTTAGATATAAAATACAGATCATTATACACTGACACATGGCTTTGTTGTTACAATAAGAACAAACTAGGAAATTTCTTTTCTTTGTGGCAAATAACTAGTAAATTTCTTACTTTCTTACGGTGTATCAAATAATTTAAATTTCACAATTGATTAATTAAGAAAAAAAATTAATATGATCGAGCAAATAAAGTATATTTTTATGATTTTCTCGATAATTCTTTTCGTGCATTCCACAAATACTATATTAGTAATTGTTAACGAAAAAAAAGAGATAAGGTCACATTATAAAACTTACAGATAATATTATTATTTTGTTGAATCATTTCGCCAGAATATATAATGTGCATCGCAGGATAATTACGTGTCTTATTTTTCTCTGTATTTTGTTTTATAAAATGTTAATATATCTCGATTAAAATATTCTTTAACTTTAATATTGCACATGAAATATTTTAAAATATTTGGCAGTATATTGTGTCTTTAACTTAAAATAAAATTTTCCAAAAAACATAGTTTTTATTTTTTGAATTATTTATAGTTAGAAAAAAGATTCTTGAAATTAAGCATTTGGTGCGTGCTGTTACTTGCCAGAACGCCAGAACAAGGAACAAAACGGCGCGGATTTATTATTAATCAAATCACGTATAACATGCGATAGAGCGGGATAATTGAGATTTCTTCATTTAAACTAAAGTTTGTGTTTGAGTATCTGAAAATAAAAAATCTTATTTAGATTATTGTTTATGAGAAATCAATTTTGCCATGTACAAATTTAAATACTCTATAATTTAACATTAACATATATACTAAAGAATGAACAAAAAATCGAAAAAATAAATAAATAATCAAACCACATTAAAATTTTCAAAATTGAGAAAATAGCGCGCAGGTAGAACCCTACTCGAAAGACCTTGGTAACACGAATAGGGTATGTAATACATCGATAAGGACGATGTCACACCAGACGTCCTGCTTTAACTTCCCTAGCTCCAACTTAGCAAAAGGGGCAATTTGATTTCCAAGAGGTGTCAACTATAAAAGAAGACCCTGTCCTTCAAAGATCGATCTGATAATACGAGTGTCCATAGATACAGAGTCGTTTTTGTTAGAAAATATTTTATTCTTCAATATAAAACTTATCAATGTGAATTCAAATTTAATGAAACTTCAATGCAGTTACCGAACTCGAAATGTTGATTTGAGCGAACGTTACTCCGCCACGTCAGAATCCACCTCAACAAGCCCCTCATTTTTTATTATAAATACTCGTTTACCCCCTATAAATTTCGAGTCTTTTCATTCTCATCAAAGAGTCAAGGGAGCAGCTTGGCAACTCAGCTGCAGCCTTTTCAGAGTCGTTCAAAAACACTAGGGTTTCAGAAAAATTCAATCTTCAGAGTACTGAATCATCACAAAGGAAGATTTAACGATAAGGGTTGTTCAGATCGGTGTCTGTAAAACATCTGGTAACTCGTTTTATGGAAGATTAATCTAGTTTTGTTAATCAACTAGTTGTGTTATTTGATCTGTTCATTTTGCTTATTTTCCACCTTTGATTGTGTTTTGGTTGTTAAAAACGTGATTTTTGATGTGGGTTTTGGTTGTTTGAGTGTTTTTTTTCGTAAAATTTGATTTGGGTGTTGGCGTTTGAGGTCAAAATTAGGCGTTTTGGAATTGGGGAACTGGAGAAGTGTTGATTTTAGATGTGGGTGTCGGTTGTTTTAGTGTTTATTCAAAAAAATTGGTTTGGGTTTTTTGTTTGAGGTCAAAGTTAGGCTTGTTTAATCGGAGAACTGGATAAGTTTTTGATTTAGATGTGGGTTTCAGTCGGTTTATTCCCAAAATTTGATTTGGGTTGGGTTTGGCATTGAAATTAGGCCTTTTGAATCGGAAAACCGTAGGAGTGTTTGATTTTAGATGTGGCTTTTGGTCTGTTTATACACAAAATTTGATTTGGGTTGTATTTGGCATCATAATTAGGCCTTTTTAATCTGGAGAACCGTAGAAATGTTTGATTTTAGATGTGATTTGTTAAATTGGATGATTGTTTGAGTTGTTGAGGATTTTTATGTCTGTTTTTAGTGTTTAATTCTATTGAGATTGGGTTGCATGTTATAGTTGTAGTAGGTTCCAGAAGAAGTGCTTGGGCTAATGTTTCATGCTGAAATCTATTGAGAAATCATGAGCTTTGTTGGACTTGGGAAGTGAGAAGTGCTAATAGATTGTTGATTATGTTTCTTTTGATCTGATGTTTACTTGTAGGCTCTGGGTATTAAGTTGATGAAGGGACACATGATATTATTGAAATACTTAAAGATAAGAACTACATATTTACTTTATTTTTAATGATTGGTTCTGATCGGTGAATGTCGGTTGGTATGGGGTGGAAATCTTGTTGATTTGGTTGGTGTTTACGTTATCATCTGTGCAACTGTTGGTGTATTAGCGAGTTGGTACAGGAGAGTGACTGAGAACTGTAATTTGGCGACTTCAGGTTGTATTTGACAAAAGTAACATGATAAGTTTTGAACTTTTTATTCGAATGTTTTGAGTAAGAAAAAATGAACTTCTGGAGTTTAAATTAATATACATTAAAAGTTTTGCAAATGGATCAGTATTAGTATGAAAAGATAAAGGTTGATTTAGAAATTTCAGTTGGGTTTTGCAGCCCTCAATATGTTGTAGAGCTTCGGGTTTTGCTAATGGTGAGGCACATGTGAGGATGGATGCTCCTTTTGGTTTGGGCTGATGCTTGTGAGAATATAGCAGTGTTTTCCATCAGGCTCCAAGTGACCCTGGCTTATTATGCCAAAGATTTGGGTGGAAAAGTGAAGTTCTGTTTTAGTTGCATGGATGAGAGGACTTGATATCTACTGAAGATGCTTCATATACTAATATGATGTGAAATTTTTTGTCAGGGTATGTGGATGATCACCCTAACTAATCCTATTCATTACTTGAAGTGAATATCTATCTATTGGGTGTTACAAAACCTGAATGGGTATGGTAGTTGAAGTACCGACCAGTTTCTTTGGATTAGGTGCAACTTGGTTGTTCATGGATTTGGACAAATTCAGAAGGAGATGGATTTATTTGGCTAACAAAGCCGTTTCTTTCTGTTGATATTTGATCTCCGTTGCAATGCACACAATGATGATATCGAGATATTAATGTAGTGTTGAATACTAAAGATGTGCAGTCTGTGGTTTCCGTGTATTCATCATGGGAACTGTAGTCAGTTCACTTCCTTTATTGAATTTTTCACTAAATACTTTACGGGTGTATATGATCGAACAAAGATTTTAACAGGAATAGGAATGATCACATCAGATAAAGTATGCAAGTAGCACATATAGAGGATAAATGAGAGAGAATTGTATAGCATGGTTTGTTTAGATCCTATGCTGACAAGATGTGCACTGGTTCATGTGTGTGACACTGCGATGATTGGGGATGTCCTAGAAAGAGACGTGGCAGATTGAAAGATGCATGATCTCTGAATGCAGACTTGGTTAAGAATGGGACATGATGTAAGAAAATGATAGGCACTACCTACTAGTTGTGTCTTAGGCTTAGTTATTGTTGTACTTGCATCAGATCTGGTGCTTTCTAGTTGCCTGAATGAAGTTTTTTCTTATGTGTCTGGTTGGAGATTGTCTCTCAGCGTTGGGGTAACAATCTTGAATTTTTTTTTACTAGGTAGTGGGGTGAAATGGACCTGAATAAAGAGGACCTTAAACATAGTATTCACTAGTTCCCTTCTTGATTTTGGATTTCATGCTTAGCTGATTGTTGAATGTTATATCTTTTTCATTGTTTTCTTTAAAGTTGGTGGTTATACTCTTCTAGCTTTTTACGGCGAGTTTTGTTTCTGACATAGTTTCTGTTTTCGTCATACTTTAGTTGTTCTGCCTTTTATCTGAACTGACACCCAGTTCTACGAAGAGCTGGCAGTTGTGTGTCATTAATTCCTGATTTATTCGTGATGCATGCTAAACTGATCAGATGATGTAGGCCTAAAATAATACAATGTTACTGAACAAGCATTTTAACCATTTGGCTGAGGCATGTGATGTTGATTCATGTTTGCCTTTTTATTTAAATTCTTTTTTAGACTTCACATGTAGCTTGCGTACACATGTTAATTTATATATTGGTCTTTTGGTGAAGGTTCTGCATGGATTTGTATTTCAGCACTGCTTACATAATTTTTTGTCATGTGACAGTTCTATTTTCCTATAGAAACTAAACATGCCTAAGGAGAGAAGAGATAGGTCTGTTTCTTTTGATAGGAGCAGAGCTTCTCCTTACTCTTGTAGCTCGAGTCACTCAAGGCAATCGTTGTCCAAAAACCCTTTGGAAAATGAGGAAAATGTGAAGGACTGGGAAGATGCTCGATGCCCAGTGTGTATGGAACATCCTCATAATGCTATTCTCCTTCTGTGTGCCTCTCATGAGAAGGGCTGTCGTCCTTTTATGTGTGACACAAGTTATAGGCATTCAAATTGTTTTGATCAGTTCAAAAAGTCGTTTGAAGAAGCTTCAGCATCAACAACACAGCAAGTGGAGATCCCAACTTCAGCTTCTATTACGGAATCTACTGTAGTGTTATCAGAAGCTCTGTCTGAACTGCCAGGTGAAAGAACTGAAGGTGGTTCTATATCCCTAGATGCCTTGTCTTGCGAGAACCATGAAATAAAGAAGCTGCTATGCCCTCTCTGCCGTGGCCAGATAAATGATTGGATTGTTGTAGACTCTGCCCGCCGTCACATGAATGCTAAATTAAGAAGCTGCTCTAGCGAGACATGCGAGTTCAGTGGCACATATACAGATTTGCGTAAGCATGCTAGGCAGGAGCATCCTCTTGTACGTCCTACAGATGCTGACCCAGAGAGGCAGCGCAGTTGGAGGAGGCTGGAACGACAGAGAGATTTAGGAGATTTGCTCAGTACATTGCAGTCATCTGTTTCAGAAGAGGGTAGTGAAAGCACCAGTTTAACCTTCGATGAAGGTGGTTTGCTGACTGTTTTTCTCTTTGTTCGGATTCTCCAACCTAGGAGTAATTCTCGGAGTAGTAGCTGGTCAGGCTCCTCAAGAACCCGGGCTCAGGCAACTGGGAGGAGACGACCTTCAAGAAGACTTTGGGGTGAAACCTATGAAGGGGAAATTGATACTAGAGAAGACGAGAATGAAGACTCTGATGGAGGGTCAGGTCCTCGGAGACGCCTGCGTCGACAACCAACACCAGAAAATTAGTTCTGGCTGCAAACATGTGTTTGCTTGCTGTTCCTTTTGAATATTCCCGCTGTAGGTACTTGTAGCATAATACTACTACAGTTATAATTCATTTCTCTTCTTTGTATACCTTTTTGTTTGGAAAATTTCAACAACCTGAGAGTGGTTTTCTGTGATCACTTTCAGGTGGAGGGAACCTCGTGGTCCAAAATATGTCGTGCTGAAGCTGGGGAATCGATTCTTGGATACAAGATTCTGAAGGAGTGGGAATGGAGGATTGTGTTTGGTTAGTAGTATAACTTGTATACATGTCTTTCTTGATGAAATCTCATCTCAGCCTGTGTGCTATGCAAATGCTTTAAATCTATTTTTTACTTGAATTGATGAAGTTGGAAAGCAATTTGCTAGTTTTGCTTCTTGTCTTATGAATAAACCCCAATACTGCAAGCAAAATATTATGTTTCATTATTCAGCTTTGTTCCACAACAGCATGAAAGGAATGGTCACTTCCCCGTCTCTTCGAATATATGTCCCAGGTTATCTATATGTACAACTGCTGAAAGAATAAACAGTGAGTTTACTGTGCAGATTTTTGCGCGAGTTATGTGCACTAGTGTTTTCACCATTTGTGGCAGTAGTAGTATGCTTGTACCGTGCAGAGTTACTTCATGGTGTTATTCGTGATAAGCATTATGTAATCGATGAACTTTACGATAAACTCATTAGGTACTGAATTTGCGAGGAGACCAGTAAGAACGACTCATTAGGTACTGTTATAGAATTCGAAAGAATGTTTTGGAGCAACGGTAAGTTGCTATACTATCTCGTAAGTGATCTGATTGTGTAATTATTATAACATTGGATGCTCATTAGGTTATGTATCCCTCTCATCAACAAATAGGGGTGGTGAAGTTGTGAGCTACCTTAGATTGGGTCAATGTGTGACTCTTTGTTTAGAAAGGCCCATATCCCATTCTTTTTCTCTAACTAGGCCAATAGTCCATGTTACATATGTAGAGTCTTAAACCTTGTCTCTCTCTCTCACACACAGAGACGTAAAATTGCACGATTCGTACTTCAAATGAGTTGGTTTTTAATATTTTTGTCCGGTAGCAATCAAACTTATGAGTAGTGGCCAGTGGGGCATAAGTTCTTAAAAAATTGAAGTCATGTCTAGCCATAACTTATGCCTTATGGCTCATGGGATATTATAATATCAACTTATGTTTCGCCAAGAAGTTATTCGTTATGAAGTTATATTCCATATTCCTTCACTTAATTTTTTTAATGTCTTTGTTATCTCGAACTTCGAACTCGTTTACGTTGCCGTCCAAGTACGGGGATCAATCGAAAATAACCTCTCTACCCCATAAATATTGAGTAAGACTATGTACATTTTACCCTTTCAGAACCTACTCGTGGAATTAGACTACGTTTGTTGTTGTTGTCTCCAGTATCTCCAAACGACACCCAATATCCGAAGCATTTTGTTTTATTTCTCTAGTTTTACAAAAGCAAGAATTCATCCTCATTGATAAAGGCTTATATTCCTTTCAATATAAACAACAATTCTGATTTAAAATCTTTTTTCTTTTCCAAGTGATTGGAAAAAGAAATGATTAATATATTCAAGATAAAAGCATTACAAAATATCGTCTCAATTCATCCTATTTCATCAAATTCGAAATATGATATGGTCCCAAAGAATGAACCGTATATATATGGACAGTTTTAATAAGATATCATTCTTGAACATTAAATCTGATATGATCCTAAAAAATGAACTGTATATGAATAGTTTCAATAAGATCTCTTTCTTGAACATTTTTTGTTTTTTTCTTCTTCTAATAATTATCATAAGAAACCTACTTTATGGTCAACTTAATATTACAACATTATTTAATTTAAGAATATAGTATTTTTCTCCTTAAAACATATATTCTGTCGTCCTCAATAACACATAAAACTAATTAAAGTTCCACATTTTCAGCATAAATGGAAAGATTTAAAATTCACAAAAAATTAAAACTTTATGATTTGTAAAATTGTACCACGTGCAGACCATTAAGAAATATGAACTATATATTATATATATAAAAAAATTAGGCTTTTTATACTAAGTGACAAAATAGGACACATTAATGTTTTGAGACCCCATTAGTTTGTAGCTGCCCATAATATTATGTCCCCAGACAAAGGCTAAAATGTTTTGCAGAAAGAAAGACAAGCAATTTCCCAAGTATATACCTCCATGTCCCCTTTTTAAGTGTTTTAATTTCCACTTCCACTATGCTTTATCTACATATTTAGTATAATCTCATAAGTGAAGTGTAGAGTGAGTAGACAGTGGCGGGAGTCGGAATATTTACTATGGGGTGTCAAAAGATTGAAAAGAATGGACCCTTCGGGGTGGCCCAGTGATTTGGGCATGGGACTTCCATGTTGGAGGTCTCAAGTTCGAAACCCCTTGCCAGCGAAAGCAAGGGGTTTGCCTTCTGGGTCGAGCTTGTCGCACCGGGCTTGCCTAGTGCGGGTTACCTCTCCTATGTGGTTTGCGAGCTATTGCATAGGAGCGGGGGTTTTACCCTGTGCACACCCAAAGGGTAGCAGCTGCGGATTTCCCTTGTCATAAAAAAAAGGAGATTGAAAAGAATGGAGACACCTAAAAGATAGGGGGAGTCAATATATATAGAAATCTAAAATTTCAACCTAGCTAAATAGTGTAATTTTTTCGATAAAAGGATCTTAGCATAAGATGGTTCCGTCGACCGCCATTGAGTATAGAGTTACGTAGATGTTACATTTTTTGTGAATTTTTTTGCTTGAATATAGATGTACGCAGTCAACCTCTAATCTAATGTTTAGAAGGTTCAAAATTTATATGTAAAAATTAAAAATATCTTATATATATGATGTAATTTTTTGTTTAGGAAATTCGGATGAACTCCTTGCTATGCCCTAGATCACCGCTTCGTTGATTTTTTTTCATAGAACATGGTTATATGAATTTATTTTTTTGTTCACTTTTAAAAATGTTGACACATAAATGAAAATTCATGTGTATGTTATTGACCTTACGAATTCGTGTGAATATAATATTTTTTGCCTAGATCTTATTTGTATTAAGAAATTCACAAAGTATCTATAAATATTTAATTTGTTGTATTAATTTGAAATCAATGTAAAAATTTATAAACTTTAAATGTTGAATTCACATGAGGGGATTTTTGTATATATATATTTTTAAAATTTTGAATATGTATAATACTAATTTTATTGCATGGTTCAACTCTGTATTTACATAAATAATAGTACATCTTTGTTTCTGATTTCGTATCCTCCTTCCATTGCTATATATGTAGCTTTATCTTTCTGCTTTTATCCAAGATTCTTGATAAGTTTTTTTTTTATTAAAAAAAATACACTTTATATATATTAACAGTAATATAATTTATCGTGGAAGGGTGTTCAACTGTTCACTCTTGTGCCAATATGGCTCCGCATATATTATTAAGATTGTCACTCATACCGTTGGATGAAGAAAATTGACTATCAAATTAACTATTCACTTTTTTTTTTATAACTGTGGTGTTTAGATCAGTTTTCTCAACATCTTTACTAATTTTATGGAATATCTGTCACCCACCTACCACCAAATACAGGTGCAAGGAAATTAACTATGTTGTCCACCAAGGCGATCGACCTGAAACCTCATGGTTCTCAACTCACTTCATTAATCACTATGTCACATCCGAATCATGTTCCATTTGATCATTACAAACACCCAAAGAACTAATTCAAAAAAAAATGAATACTATAAAAGAATTGGATCTTTAAAGATATGATATTTGGGTCAAAATTAAAAGATTTTGTCATAAGAAAAGATTGGTAGTTGTTGTGGGATTTTAGTAGGCAAGGGAGAAGAATGTATGGGGCAAGTTATGGAGATTTGAGTTTTTCAATATATTTGTTACCTCTCTTACATACTAACATATATATGTCTACTAAAATTGCAACCAAAAGGGAAAATGATAAGATCATGCAGGCACAAAGGAGGATATGAAACAAAATAATTAAATGAAACTTTGTTATAGTGTTTATTTTTTGTAAAATAAGTACAAAAGAAAAACTTTTGGCTTTTGAAAAAGTTTCAATAAATCAAATAATGGAGTCAAAACAAATATATTTTGTATTTTTTGTCTTTGTAAATATATGATCTTTGTCTATATGAAATATTACAATAATGTTTTGGTGTGTGATTGGTTATTGCTATAGAGGAATATTGTTCTTCAAAGAGAACCAAAATTTTAAATAAGTTTGAACTATATTAGTGTACTGATCAATATTGTGAATTAGCTAAATATAACTAAATACTGTTAAGGAACGTTATCCGGTGTTCTGATGCATGAAACATCTTCGGTCTGTTTGGTATGAAGGAAAATATTTTTCGGAGAATGTTTTTTCAATTTTCTCATGTTTGATTGGGTAAAATGTTTTTCAAATCAACTCATTTTCCTCAAATTCAAGGAAAATGACTTCCCTTCAAAACTTAAGGAAAACATTTTCCAAAACTTTCCTCCAAATTCAAATTACAATTTTTTTGTTGAAAAAATCAATTTAAAGCTTATTTTTAAAAAATATTTTTCAACTTCAATTATTTTTTTACCCACCCTCACCCCGACCCCTCCCTATCCCCCCCTCCAAAAAAAATAAAATTTAATGTTTCTTTTTTAAAAATATTTTCAATTTCAATTCAAAAATTATTTTCTACTCTCTAGTAAAAAACAGAGATATTTTCATTCATAAATCAAACACTAAAAAAAATTCCAGAAAATATTTTCTACTCACCAACCAAACATGAGAAAATAAGTCGAAAATTTACTTATGATAACCTAACCGTTGTAATTTAATCCTCTATATAGAAGTTAGAGTTTCAATTTTTAAACCAACCAAATAGATACATCTCATATGCATTCTAACATTAACTTTTATCACCTAATTTTTAATCACTTAGTCGTGAATCGTGATAAGTTAATACATTCGGTGTAAATATGACACTCTAATTAGTATTTACTGATAACAAAAAACTTTATTTTTATCAAGAAATCTCAAGTTCGAGCTTCAAATACGAAATCACTTTTAGTAAGGAGTACTTCGTTATTCTCCAACCTAGTTAAGAGACTTGGGGATAAAAGACGAGAAAGTTTTTAGGTTCGATTTTACAACAAGCCAATTAAGAAGTTTCAGAAATAATAACACTATATTTTTGACGCAGTCATCGATTCTCCTAAGAGATCACATTACCAGACCCAACAACATAGGAAGCATAAAATCGCGAAATATTGCATCGACAACACCATTCTTCATTTCATTTCAAACTAACCAAACCTAGCTATTTTCAATATCATTCACCTCTTATCTTCTCGTCTATCTTATATTTCCATCGACCAATCCAGAAATTCTTTTCATATAAAATCTTAATTAGTCCAGACTCAAAACGAATATTGAACACCAAATGAAAAAAAACAGTTAGTACTCAACCTCCTCTAGACAAGAAGACAATGATATATAGTGGTAATAATAGTTCCAAACAACAAATCTTTTGTCATAACATTATCTTGAATATTAACCTTTAACTACCAAAACTGCAAGCCTAGAAGAGTAGGTGAGAAATCTAGGTACTTGTAGCTAATAGATTTCAATTAAATCTTTCATAAATACTCTTCTTTTCTTTTACAATATATACTTTTTCTCATAAAATTCAGTGCATGTAAAAAAAAGGGTAAAATTTGTAGGTCAAAGTTCAGATTCTCTTTCCAAAATAAAATACTCAATAAAAATTAAAGTTTTTTCTGGTAAAATTCTTCATCAATACTCCCTCCGTTCACTATTGTTTGTCAGGTATACTAAAAATAAATGTCCAAAATTAATTATCAATTTAAACAATTAGTCATTTTTTTTCAATTCTACCCTTAATAATTACATTACTACTAGTTTCAAAAAGTAATCATTTTAAAGTTACAAGACTACTTTAATGTGAAAAAAATTGTTTTTACAATTTTCAAAAATTACAAATCATTTTAATAATGATTGATAGTAGGATTATATTAGTCAAACTGCACATTATATTAATTTTTTCTTAAAGGGTATGCATCATCTTACCATGACAAATAATAGTGGACGGAGGGAGTAATAATTATTTAAATAGCACGAGTCTTATCTTTTTGGTCAGGAAAAATTAACTTTTACTTTAGTGCGATCCAGTTAATTGGCAATATATATATATATGTAGTTCTCCTTTTTTTTTACTTAAAAAGGAATGTTTTTTTATCAATTGAAAACTAATCATAAACACAATAAAGGTTAAAAAACTGCATTAATTAGTAGTACAATGTATCTGAAAAAAAAAAAATATTTGTGTAAAAAGGTAATCTATAGTATATTTTTTTTTCATATTGATAGTTCTTCGTCTAGTCTACGTGTTTATATGTTTTGAATTTGCAATGTTTTGAAGTTTATTTAAATTTGTATTCATTTACTAAAATTATGTAATCTTGGTAACAAACTATTATCTTTGTTACAATTTTGTATTCGAAATAATATGTATCAAAAATAAAATCCCAAAACCTCAGTAATGTACGGTAAGCTTAGTGAGATGGGACGGACCTAGCCTTTTAGTCCCCCTTATGTCCCGCCGGACCTCCAATTTCGTTAAGTCCTCGCTCGTCTATTATACCCTCAATTAATTACTTTTAAAATGATAGAACTAATTTTTAATTCATCCACTTCATAATTAATAGGGGTAAAATGGTAAACTCACTATATCAATTATTATTTTCTTAATAGGTGTGTCAATTTAAAAAGTAGACAAATAATTAGGGACAGAGGGGAGTACGTACCAAATCACTTCTTAAGTAGCCAAACTTCTAGCAATGATCGATACCTTAATCTATCTCTTTTTATAATTGAATTTTACTATCCTGATTAATTTAATTATGTTCGCATTGCGCTCCTTATTAGTGCTTAATTCCTTCATTTTCAAAGTTAGAAACAACTCATTTGATTAACAACGAAGAAACTATATTTACCCCATCATATAGGAATGAATTCATAATTTGAACTTAACTTTATGATTTCTACGTTTTAGGACAATGACCATAATTTGTTTTAAAATAAAGTCTCAAACTTATGATCATGAATTAAATTCTGGTCGATATTTTGGACAGGTAAAGTCAAAACTTAAAAAGAGGTTGGGTATATGTATTTTCACATGTATTGACAAGTAAACAATAAATACAAAAAATATATTTATTTAAAAAAAAATTCAAATAGAATCGAGCTCAAATAATTATATGTACTATATAACGTAAAAAAAATATTTACAAGATTAAACTATTAGCATAAGATAATTCTAAGTAACTTTTTTTATAATAAACATAATTTTGTAAGTTGTAAACCAAATAAAAATGATGGAATTTTATTTTACTATAGTTAACAACATACATACGCGATGTAAATTCACAAGAAGGCAATGTGTATGTAGTGTCAGTGTAATTTTCAATTGAAAAAGGGTTAATACCACAGATGGTCACTCAACTATCCAGTCTTTCCTCAGAAAGTCACTCACATGGTGACATTTTAGTGAAAATTAAAAGTTGAGTGACTTTCTGAGGCAAAAGTGGATAGTTGAGTGACCATATGAGGTATTAACCCATTGAAAAAAGGTCAGAAGAACTTTTTTTCTCCTATCCGACTATGTCTCTGCATAATCTTATCCTTATCTTGTAAAGATAGAGAAGACCCCGATCAACTCACATTACTATATATTAGAAGACTCTAGGATTTACTACCATTGTTCCAATTAAATCATTACAAATGTCCAATACTTACTATATAAAATATATAAGTGGGCCCCACCTCCTTCCACTTAAATAAAAAAATTCAACCTTATCATGGCAAAAGTTGAATTTATTATCCTTTTCATTTAATTTTATATGATATTATTTTTTCTATTAAATCATTATATATGTTTTAATAATTTAAATTTCAAAAAC
>JAJOOO010026791.1:0-15649 GCA_029582685.1 Solanum piurae
AGAAATGACTAGCACCCTGAAGTTGGTCGAACAAGTCATCAATCCTGGGGATGGGATACTTATTCTTGATTGTGACTTTGTTCAACTGCCTATAGTCAATGCACATTCTGAGAGAACCATATTTCTTCTTTACGAACAACACTGGTGTACCCCTTGGCGAAATACTAGGTCTGATGAAGCCCTTACCTAGAGGTCTTTCAACTGCTCTTTCAATTCCTTAAGTTCAGTTGGAGCCATTATGTAAGGTGGAATAGGTATAGGCTGGGTATCTGGAAGGAGATCTATTCCAAAGTCGATTTCCCTTTCGGGGGGAACTCCGGGAAGATCTTCTGGAAACACTTCTGGAAACTCATTGACTACAGGGACTAACTCAAGAATTGGAGATTCCGAACTAGAATCCTTAACCCAAACTAGATGATAGAGATAACCCTTAGAGATCATCTTTTTGGCCTTAAGGTAAGAAATGAATCGACCCATAGGCGCTAAGCTACTACCCTTCCATTCTAGGATTGGTTCATCTGGAAACTGAAAATGAACAATCCTAGTTCGACAATCGACTGAGGCATAACAGGAATGTAACAAATCCATGCCTAGAATGTCATCGAAGACTACCATTTCTAAAACTACAAGATTTGTTGAGGTGACTTTCTGAGAAACTGTGATAGGGAAATTTTTGTATACCCGTCTAGCTATAACTTGGTCACCGACTGGAGTAGAGATTGAGAGGGGTTCTGAAAGAGTTTCTGGGCTAACACTGAATTGGATTTCTATGTAAGGAGTTACAAAAGACAAAGTAGCCCCTGGATCTAACAAAATATAAACATCAAGATCAAAGACTCGTCACGTACCAGTGACTACATCAGGAGAATCTTCCTGATCTTGACGAGCCTGAAGAACATAGAGCCTATTTTGGAGTTGTCCGCCACCTGTACCAGATGAGTTACCCTGCTAAGTCAGGCGACCTGCTGGTGCTGCTGAAGTTGTAGACTGAGCTCTACCATTATTTCCTCCTTGACCCTGTCTAGAAGGACAATCCTTCAATCTATGACCAGACTGACCACACCCAAAATATCATTCCTTACCTGCAAGGCACTCACCCGGATGGTTCTTACTAAATTTTGGGCAAGTTGGGTAGGTTTAGGTGCCTGTAACACTACCCTGAGACTTCGAGGCTGACGCCCTACCTTTCTGATCATTACGGAACCTGGGGGATGGAACACTAGCTTATGAAGGTACTGGAGTCGAAGACTTCTGCTGAAACTGCGAGCGATTTCCACCACCCGATTTCTGTTGGGAATACTCGTAGATACCTGTTCTTGCTTTTTTAGTCTCCTTAACTTGTTCCCTAAGCTTATCACCCTCAACCTGCTGAGCATGAGTCATGAGCCTAGAGATGTTTATCTCTCCCAACAACATTGCATTCATGCACTCGGTCTTCACTAAGTCTAACACTCCATACAGAAACTTATTCATCTGAGCCCTGGAATCAACAACCATGTGAGGAGCATACCTGGAGAGTTGGTTAAACTTGAGCCCATACTCTTGGACAGTCATGTTACCTGCCTCAAGTTCATAAATTCTTGGGCCCTTGCTTCTCTCAACTCTATGGGGGAAAACCTATCCAAAATGGTTTTGCTGCAACAATCTCAAGTAATAGGAGCGGCATATGTACCCATGTTCTCCTTCCACTGAGTATACCAGATATGAGCCACATCCTTAAGTTGGTAAGATGCTAACTCAGCCCGATCATTCCCAGTGACCTACATCACCTCAAAGATCTTCTTGATCTCATCCAAGAAATTCTGGGGATCCCCACTAGTCTGTGATCCTAAGAACTCAGGAGGATTCATCCTAAAAAATTCTCGCATCCTGGCTGCAGCTCACCCAACATTTGCATTCACATGAGCTTGAACCCGCTGATTGTTCTGGTTAGCGACACTCTGAGCCAACATCTGAATGGAATTCCTGAATTCAGCATTTGAGACTTCCTGATCCGGAACTGGAGGAGCTGCGTTTGCGTTCCTGGCATTCGCATTCCTGGCATAAGCTCCACGAGGAGGCATGATCACTGAAACGTAGAACGTCTAGTTAGAATAGAATTTAGATCATACCTTACGCACAATAAGAGTAACAAGAAAATAAAGATTTCCTAAAACAATTTGTAGCCTACCCCTCATTAGATGTGGTGCGCACTACACATCCATGAAAAGGACTCTACCTAATGCGGCTTTTCAGACATCCTAGGACACTTAAACCTAATGCTTTGATACAAAGTTTGTCACGCCCCAAACTACCCCCGAGACGCGGATACGGGACCTAGGACCACAAGTGATCCCAAGCTAACCCTGCTGGCATGATCATGAGCATACTAAAGATAATAAACTGATGCGGAAGCTAAATCATAAATGAAAATGAAAAGATGGGGAATACCTATATACTATAACTGAGATAAATGAAAACTGATGAGTTTAATACAAAGAAGACATTAACTCAATACTAAGTTGAATCTTACTGTGTCTGAAATAAGGCTTTAAACTGACTAGAAGTGCTGGGACATGCCCCAGCTAAATCTAGAAAATTTGAAACTAAAAGACTGAAAACTGACAGATAACATGACTACTATCCTCGAAGAATGAGGACTCACCACTGATGTTGTTAAATTGGAGATCGAGAATCGATCTAAGCATGATCTGGATGCTGAGAACCTGAACCTACATCATGAGAAGATGTAGCGCACATATGCGTCAGTACTTGAAAGGTACTGAGCATGCAGGATAGAGTAAAACTGAAATAAATATATAACTGAACAAAGCAAATAAGCAATGATATAATCTGAACATGATATAGATACTGAATGCTGAGAACTGAGATAACTGATGCAATGACCAAATTTATAGCATGCTGAGACTAAATACTAACAGTACTGAAATATGGTCAATGCAATGGAGTTTGACTGAACTATGGGAGCTACTAATAACCTATATAAAACCACATGAGCTAAATGTGGAGTCTGATGTATACGACCCATCGGGAGGACCCAATATACCCTGCCAGAGGTATAGAGGCATGCTAGAGTGATCACTAAACTGATGTTGCCCACATAGGGGACTTACACATATGTGGCTCGTAGTTCTGGGACTATATGGGTACGCTGAGCCTTAGTCCAACTCGGTATTATGCTACTCCCAATGAATTAAGTAGTTAACTGGTTATGACTGAATTTCTGTAAATACTGGATAGCTTGAACTGAACATGCAAACTGAGAATGCAACAATTAATCTAATAATGATGCAATCATAAACTGAGGCATGTATAATTGAATACTGAAATATCTGACCTAGCATGTGTAATTCAAGAACTAAAGAAATACATAGCTAGGGTTCTGAAATTCATGCAATAAACTGAGTAATAATGTGATAATCTGATTTGGAACATTTAAATAACTAATTCATGATGATCTGTTGAGATTCTAGAAACCCTAGGTCTGTTCTTAATCATGGAATCAAGAATCTGACTGAATTATAGGGACCTAATGAGCGAAAGGAACCCACTAGTGAAATCCCATATACCTGGTGACGAATTCCACGGAGAAATCTTTCGATTTTGGGGCTGGAACTGATAAAACCTTGTTGCGTTCTTGAACTAGGGTTCTTGACCTCTTTTCTCCTCTTAGCGTTCTAATTCTTATAACTTTGATTAATGATTTGACTTAGGTTAGTTCTAGTTATGTTTCTAGGCTTAAACTGACTAAAACCTCATGATTTAAGGTCTAAACGATGTATCTTAGGGGTTAAATGAATAGGAAAAAACCAAAAGACCCCTGACTTAATTGCTGTCGGAGTGACTGACGGACGGGACTGACGGGCCGTCATTCAATCGACGGTCCGTCGATTGGAGTCGTCGGTCAAGTCTGCCCGATAGGGATTCACTAAAAACGAGCATAACTCTTTACTCAGAGGTGGGATTTTAGCAAACTCGGTGGCGTTGGAAAGAAGATTCAATTATCTATCATATCATAGGTCATGGGACACATAATTCCTTTTGTGATAAAAGTTATGACCATCTGAAGTTGACCCATCAATAATTTTCAGCTAACTGGCTGTTGACCCTTACCTATGGTCAGACCTACGGACCGTCGATCGACTGACGGTCTGTGCTGGTTAACCGTCAATCAAGACTGAAGCTGGACTTTTGGGCCATCGATCCACGGACACGAACCACGGTCCGTGACCTGACCTACGAACCGTAGGTCCGGCCGTGGGTCAACACTTGGTCGAATGTTTGGGCTGAGTTCTGGGGGAGGTTGCTGACACGAACCACGGACCTGCAGGATGTACCGCGAGTCCTCCTATGGTCCATGGATGGTGCCCGTGGGTGACACTTGCAACACCAAAAATCTGCAATCTGGTCTATTTCGCATACGGGGTGTTACACGATTCCTCAATGAACAATGTAAGGGTGATGAAAAAGATAAATATAAAGTATAAGCCACTAACTAGAATCGAACAAGCTCAAGTCCATTATTCAATTCTCAAATAATTCTAATCAATCTTTCCTATACTCAATCCTCTTTCTCAAGCAAGATCAAGATATGCATTTCTCAAATAAAACTAATTAATCATTCCTATACCCAATCCTCTTTCTCAAGAAAGATCAAGATCTGTAGGAAAGTATGTGGGTTGATCATTCCTTTGAAAGTAAATTGAAGCATGAGATTAATTAAAGAATCAAAGACCCATATCATAAACAAGATAATAATCAATTAATAAAAAAAGAACAAACCAAGAATCAAAACAAAAGTATCCATATTTGAAAATCAAACACAACAACTATGAATATTCAATGGAAAACCAAGAGTTGTAAAAAGATCCAAAGATTTACACATTTAAGCTCACAATATACACTCTTCAAGTACGTGGTGGCTATCTCCTCTCAAAATAGGGTATGATCTCAAAGGTAAGGTCTATGATCTAAGATAGGTCTTTGATAAGTTTTCAAAGGTTTGAGATGCCTTTTATCTAGATTGGGGTTTCCCAAAAGTGTGACAGATAGCTTTAGGCTTCAATGTAGCACGTCACCTGCAAAAGCAGCCTTTCAGTCACAAGTGTGACCTTCGCTATGGTGACCATTTCTTTGAAGGAGTTAGGATTTACTTTGCTTTTGACTTTCAGAGAAGCAGTAGTGTTTTCACAACCACATGTGCGGGTCCTCTTTCGCAAGTGTGAAGGACCTAATAGTTTATTTCTTGAAACAACTCCTCTGTTTAGCTCCTTGTTGTCTCTCTTCCTTGTCAATCCTTCTTTTACAACACTTCACCTAAAATTCTCATAATACATAAGTTAAGTAGTTTCTTTTGAGCAATACATATCAAAACCCACATTACTAATAGCTATTTAAGTGTTTTGCATGTTTATTGTACCAAGCAAAATAGAAATCATGCATGGAAACACATAAGTGTTGAGAAATTCAACACACAAGTCAGTATTTTGAGATCTGCCACATGGACCCTATTCCCATGCATTGAGCATCGCATCACAACTATCTCCAAGCTTATGCAAGGGTATAACAAGAAATCCATTCATAGGGGCCCAAAACATGGACCATTGAGCCCCATAATGGCACATGCACATAGCCTAACATGGTTTTGGGTAATACTGGTCGAAAAGACTAGGTCAACCAAATTTTGTACCCCTAATTAAAACCTTTTCCTCCTTTTCTCATTCATTTTCTCTCTATTCCATCACTATTCAATTTTCTCTCAAGAGATCCACGAAGCATACTTTTATTTCACACTTTTATTTCTTCAACATATAACTTTAGGGTAAGATTTTCATCTATCAATACTTAGTTACTTTATTGTTTGAAGATTAGTTTGCTGAAACGCTTCACTATTATAGCCATATATCTTGAAGTGTGTCTAAAGTTGATAATCGGCATGAAATTATGATAAGAAAATGTTTGGTTAATAGCAAACTTTGATTTATAGATAGGACTAAGCTTAAAATTGCATAGAAAATGCGAAATTTGGGCAGTACTAGTGTTTAGTTTGAAAATTAAATTGCATAGTTATTGGGTAATAATACGTACTTGTTGAAAATGGTTGCTAGTCAATGATATTATTTATTAAAGGAAGTTTGAGTACATGAACACAAAGACTAGTATTATAATTCTAGTAAATTAAGTGTGGGGTGACCCTAACCCCTTTCAAACATAATTTTGATAGCCTTCTAAACTGAAATGTAAATATTTTATGGTTTGAATTGATAAGTACTATTTATTTAGGACAATCTAGAGGGAAAGACAAGGTTGGTTCGACAACTAGGAACCCAAAAAGGTCCAAAATGGGATAAAGTACATAGGCTAACCCACTAGTACCTACTCTTTAGCCCCACCACACAAATTTAACATGCGATTGGATATAAGGCCAATGGGAAATAATGGACCAAAATGTACAATGAGGTTAGATGCATCTAGATGAAATGGTGGACAAGGCAAACCTAACAATTACATTTTTCTAGATCCTTGCATGATTGTACACACTTGGGCTTGATTTCATATTTGATGACCAATGGGAATGCAATCTTAATTTGGTGAAGAATATCTATGAACTAGAAACTTACATTTGCAGTAATTAGGTGCAAAAGTGTCGACCTCACGGCCAGAACAAAAAATAGGTATTTGCCCACACTAGTTGTTGACCCCCTCCCATTACACAAAATATACATATGACCACTAAATGGGGCTATGCACCACACATTATATGGCCAGATTTTAGGAGCTATATGCACACGCCACAAGTTGACAGGGAAGCACTAGCTTTCCCCTTCGTGTATCAGAACAGATAAGCCAAGGTGTGGCTTAAGATATTTATAGTTGTCTCACTTGTGGGACACACATGATGCATATCACTTAATATAGATTATTCCTTGGGAGTCTATAAGTATGGAGGTAATGTTGCGGTATACAATGAAGAGGGATAGAATACATAAGGTCTTGAGGTATAATTTTGGAAGCCTGATGAGTGGATTCTTGAGAAGCCTATGCGTGGAGGAGGAAAAAGGTGACAACATAACACTTCCTAACATGATGGAAGTTTATGTGATGAAATCGAATGATCCCACCACACACCATGCATGGGCTTATAATAACTATTGTCGAGCATCATGATTGGATAAATAACTATCATTGCCATATGAAAGGCAAAAATATAGCTTAGATGTGGAGTCCGCCTTCCTACAGAGCCATAGATGCAATAGTTCCATGAGGATTATACCTTAGTGCTAGTACATAGAGGATTTTTATCATAGGCCTAGACTTTGAGAAGCTAGTGGATGATGATGTCCACACTAATATAAAGCTAGAATACGAGGGCATAGTTGATTATTATGATGGAGAGGAAGAGATTGACTCTGACTAAGGAGTCGAATAGCCTTGCCCCAACATAGAGCATGACCAAATTAGGAAGTTCTTATTTTCTCTTTCCTCATGCGTTTTTTGTTGATTTTAGCATTGAGGAGAGTGCATTACTTTTAATTTGGGGTGAAGCAAACATATTTCCCCTGTATTTCATTTCCTAGATATCATAATGGTCTCTCTCTGTCTCTCTCATTTCCTTATATTTTCTCCATTATTGAGGTGTACTCAATTTTATTAATATTTTTTGGGGCTTGATGAGAAAAAATTCTTTCAAATTTTTATTTAGATATTTTTTGTGTTGAAAATTTACATAATTGTATGTGTTGATAGTTTTTAGATATGACATTGTATGTTTTGATTTGTTATTTTATTTTGGGTTGCTTAATTTTTGTTTTTGGTGCTTCTCCTATGGAGAAACCAGTTGAACTGACTAGGTTGTTTTTGTTTTTATCTTTTGACTAGATGTTTTTTTGGATTAATTATGTAGATGCATTAGAACGAAGAAACCCATCAGTAGTTAATTATAGGCACTCTAGAAATTGAAATTATAAGACTTCATACAAATTTATTCATAAGAACAACATCAAAAGATAGAAAACTTTAAGTGTAGACAAATATAATTTCTAATAGGACTCTAACAGTAAAAATAGAACTAAATAATGCCTCTCATTCCAGGTATTAATTGTAAGGATTAAATTCTTATGTAAACATATTTGAAATAAATAATGTTCCATATGTGGTAAACATTTGTGTAGTCGTGCATTGAGTGTAACACCTCATAAGTTCGTAGTGTTTCAAATAACAAGCTTATGTTTGATGGGCTAATTTATTGTGTTCCACAACAACCCTTATTGATATGTCAGGAGAATAATGCTAAGTAGGCGACTATATCAAGGAACAATTATATAAAGTACCTTAATATTCATAGACAAAAGTTAGAGGCCGAAGGGTGACTTGAAACAAAAATCTTAATTGACATCTATTAGAAAAGAGTTTTGATATAACTTTACTATCTTGAGAATGTTATATGTACTAATATATAGGGAGTTAGAGGAACTAAGTCATATCAAATTAAATGTCTTTGGGTATACTTTCTAGAGTATTAAATAATTTGTCAATTCTGCATTATATTAAGGAGTTATGACAAATTTATTGCAAGTTATCTCGAAAATTGGGTCACATATTAAGGTAAGGTTTTGCAGATTGAAAAAGGTTATTTGGACTTCAAAATAGTCCATTTTAATTTTTTATCAATGTAAAAAAGTACCACAACTATGGTTAAGGGTTCCAATACATTTGAGGTAAGAAAACAATATCTTCTAGCTTGATTATGCCTTGCACCATGTTTGGAGGAATGTTTTGTTCTTTGTAAGCTTCACTTTGTGCCAGTTCATGTTATTCTTCTATGGTAGGTGGAATTTTATGTGGAATCTGTTTATTAAACTAATTGCATGATTGAGCTACTTTGAGGTAAGGTTATACACCTACTTTTTCCAGTATCTTGGCTGGAAGTTGAAAACCATTCCTAAGACCTAAGATTTGTTTTGCGGCATCGGGATGTTGTTGAAACCTTGAGATAGTTTGTTGTAATTTATAAATAGAACCTTTTTATTAAACAAAGTTTCCTCCAATCACCCCCCTCGTATTTTTATGTTTTTATGACATTTTGTTAGTTTTTGAGCCACGAGGCAACATTCGAGTATTGTGGCTACAGTCAACCTAATTGTTGTATTGTTGTGAGCTATTTTGATGTGTATATCGATGGTGTTAACGTGATAGGGAATTATTGATGGGTTATCATATTACCAACTTTTTAGACTCATGTTCATGAATTATTAATATCTTTTAATGCTAATTGGGGGGATTTTAGTCCATAGTTCCCTTATGTGAAGACGTCTCTTGGAAAACTAAAGTTTGAAGGATTTGGGACTTAGATTAACCGAATTACACTAGTAAAGGAGCCGGTATATCGGCGGCTGGAGTTGAAGAAAAACTGTCTCAAGCACTGACGGTTAACTGGTGTCAAATAATTCAAGATTTTCATTCCACCGATCCAAGTGCAGGCACAAACGAATAAAGGCAAGCTAAAGGTGTGTTGTGACCGGTGCTAAACAATCATGAAGCAGTGTTCTACCAGTTCTGTACTTGTCGAATATTGAGGCTCAAGAGCAAAAACATACTTGATGATGAAAATGCTTCTTTTAAAAGGTTCCAAGGACAATATTGGAATTTGTGTAATTATGTAATATTATCTTCTTTCCAACTTGAAATAGGTTAGCAATTTTTTTCTTAATTTCATAGAATACATATATAGAAAGTATCGAAGAATCTTCTTGCTTGCTAAGGAAGGAAACATAGACTGTGTACATCTCTAATATTGGAATGCACTTTTGGTTATCAATTTTGCTTGAAAAAGAGCTTTGCTTTATGTCTATACTATTTATTTCTTCATTTATGAGTATCTAAATATGTAGGTAGGGGTGTGTGTACATGATGTGGGTGTAAAACCCAAAGGGCATTGATTAATTAGTTCTAAAATTTGTTGTTATACATGGATCTATTGTTGTCTTGATGTTTTAATTTAAAAGTCATCAGTTTCAAACATTGCTTCCATTCTCTAACACTATTTTTACTTGAGAAAACAAAATATAGTTTGGGAAGACTTCAATAGTGAGGACTTGTGTAATTAGTCAGTGGATTAGAGCTAGAGATAGTCTAATCCGACTAGCTTCTCATTTGAGGGTACAGATAGAGATAGTGGATCTACTAAAGCAATGTTTTGTGTTTTGATTATTATGGTCTTAGCATTCAACAGAATCCAAGGGATATGTGTTTTACAGTTTGAGAGTACATCGAACGTAGCCTTGATCAAATGTTAACCATGTATTGACCAATTTAGATTTGATCAATAGTTAGCTATTGTGTTGAAACCTCACCGAAATTCAAACACCCCTATTTGTTTCATGTTTTATTAAATATTTGTTTTTGTTAACTTCCTAAGATTGATCCTCGTGTATATATATATATACAGACATTATGTTGAGAAAAATACATCGTGCTAGTTTTTATTGAGTTGATAAAATTATTTGAGCAAAATGGTAACACTCAGAAACTAGTAGGCTAAAGTAGAGCTTTACGTGAGGGTTCTAGAGCTTGACGTGAGGGTTAGAGTGGTAGATATGGCTTCTTGTACTTAGAGTGAAGGTTTTTGGGTAGAACGTCAAGGTACGACTCCCCAAGGACCAACCAAGGGTCCTTGAGGAGGACACTAGCAAAACTTCCCAAAAAAGTCCACCCACGATAGGGAACCCACGCCCCGTGTGTGAGGGGTCATGGGATAGGTCCCAGTAACATGATGTAGAACACCACCCACGGTTGACCAGCACAGCCCATTGGTCTACCCACGGCCTGTGGGTGTGGTCTCGTGGGTGAGGCAGTAATGGTCAACTAGGCGGTTAAGTGAGGACATGATGGAACTTTCCCAAATTAATTAGCGGTTAAGTGGTGTCATTTTATTAGAGTTTAGACCACCTATATAAAGCTATTAGACCCTTAAATTCATTGATCCCAGACATTAATTCAACTTATCCAAAAGAACACATTTCCCTCCAAGAAATCCACTCTTTAGAAGGAGGAGAAGAAGAAGAAGAAGAAGAAGAAGAAGGAGAAGAAGGAGGAGGAGGAGGAGGAGGAGGAGGGGGAGGAGGGGGAGGAGGAGGAAGAGGAGGAGGAGGAGGAGGAGGAGGAGGAGAAGAGGAGGAGGGGGAGGAGGAGGAGGAGGAAGAAGAGAAAGAGGAAAAGGAAGAGGAAGAAGAGGAGGAAGAATAGGAGGAAAAGGAAGAAGTATAGGAAGAGGAAGAAGAAAGAGGAATAAGAAAGAGGAAGAGGAAGAGGAAGAGGAAGAGGAAGAGGAAGAGGAAGAAGAAGAAGAAAGAGGACGAGGAAGAGGAAGAGGAGGAGGAGGAGGAGGAGGAGGAGGAGGAGGAGGAAGAGGAAGAGGATGAGGAAGAAGAAGAATAAGAAGAAAAATAATAAGAAGAAGAATGACTTTACCCGCATGACCTAGATTACGAAAGTATGAGATTATGCATGTTCTTATAGAACTTATGTAAATGCTTTATGAATACTTTGATAGTGAAGTATTTATAAATATGATATGTTGTTGTGTTGTTGAAAGGATATTTTCATATATACACTTAAGCATGAATATGCTAGGAGATGAAAGGTTCTCTCACATAGAATGATTCTAGGTTGACAGGCTTACTCACCTAAAATGAATAAAATCATGTTTAGTCATGTTAGATTGAGTTTGTGTTATGAAACCCTTTCATGAATAGCTTGCACTAGTATCATAGAATACTTGCATGGTAGATTGACTTGGTAAGACAAAACCATTTCATAGTAGCATGAGTACAATTTCTCATGGTAGCCTTGGATTGAGAAACCATACTCTCCTAAGGGTAGCTTACACAAGCATCATAGAATGCTTGAATGGTAGCATGACTTGGTTAGGACAAACCACTTCATTGGTAGCTAGGATTGTGATATGATACCCTTCCTTGTATAGCTTGGAATTGCATGATAGTATGCCTTCTTTTGGTAGAATGGTCTAGCCTAGTATGGTGTTATTCCTTTGGTAGGATGGTCTAGCCTAGTAGGGTGTTATTTCTTTGGTAGCATGGTCTAGCCTAGTATGATGTTATTCCTTTGGTAGCTTGGTCTAGCCTAATAGGGTGTTATTCTTTGGTAGCCTAGAAATGATGAATAGTAATCATTTAAGTATGATACCCTAATGTGGTACTTAGTATGGGTAGGATTATGGGGTCTTATCGATGCATTGCACAAATATCACTTGAAGCTACTTATGACGTGTTCTCTTATATGTTGTATGTTTAGCTTGGACTGTTACTATAGTTGCCTTCCATGATATGTTGAACTAAAGGTGAAGATTCCCTTTTCTATGAGAATTAAGCTAAGGTTGAAATCCAAAGATGGTAAGTATGATTATAATGACCTAAAAGTGGTACTTAGTGTGGGTGGGATTATGGGGTCTCATCCATGCATTGCACAAGTGTGCTTTGAGGTTACTTGGGAAGTAGTTCTATTATGATATGAAGGACTGAGGGTTGACTAATGCTTATATGATGCCTATGTGGGAGATTATGCCTATGACTATGTTATTATCTCTTATGCTTATAGTTTATGTTTCGTGAAGTATCTGTTATGGTTATGTATATGACTTATGTTCACTAACCCTTATATTATGCTCTTATGATGTTATGATAGCTATCATATTTAGTACTTTTGTACTAACACATACTCTTGCCTACATTTTTAACAAATGTAGGGTCCAATAATCTTGAGTTCCATTCTTCTGGCTAGGTTCTTCATATGAGCAAGGAGTTGAAGACTTGGTAAGTCCTCATAGCATCGAGGATTTGATCACCGTTCCTTTATGTCTTTCTTTTCTGTTTTAAACTATTTTATGGGCTGTGTCCCAAGAGTTATTCAAAGTTGTTTTAGATGGTTTGAGACAAGTGTAATAAGACTTCCGCGCTGCTTTTATAAAGACTTTGATTGTATGGAAAATGTTTTAATTTTTTGTACTTTTCTATTATCTTATGTTATGATATCCTAAGTGGCTTACATTGATTCCTTCGGGGTTCTATGTCCCATGTTACATCTAGGGTGTACCCCTGGGTCGTGACAGTAATCCTTTTTTTTTCCTTATGTTTTAACCCCAACCTCATATGTTGGATATTACTTTTGTATATGACCGTCTATGCCTTAATTGCAAGGTCTAGTTGAGCGCTATCAAAAAATGACGCCGCTGCTGGGACGTGCTAGCAATTTTCTTTAATTGATTTTAATTCAATATTTCATGCACTTCATTTTCCTTTTTACCTTTTCATGTTGCTTGTGTGAAAAACTAGAAAGATAAGCCATATTGATGATAATGAAATTGTGGTTGGGTTCGCAAATGATATTGATGAGCCTTTACAACTTGGTGCACCGGGAGCCACTCTCTTACTACCCACAATGGGGAATACGATCTTCAATGTTACATGCACAATGCTACAGTTCATTCAAATTAAAAGACTCTTTGTAGGGAAAGCAGTTGAATACGCGAACCGACATCTTCGTAACTTTGTTGAAGTGGTGTCCACCTTTGAAGATAAGGAGCTTCAACCAAAAATCTATTAGGCTGGACTATTTCCATTCTAATTTATGAGGGAAGCAACCTTATGGCTTGCATAGCTATCACAAGGTCCAATCACTTCTTGAGTTGAACATAAGATTTCATTCCTTGAGAGATTTTTACTAACCTCACATATGCTCAAGTTGTAGGATAAGATTACCCACTTCTGAGAAAACCCAAAGGTGCATTTACATGATGTGTGGTTGCAATTCAAAAAGAAAGTTGCAATGTCTCCGAGGCACGATTTATTGGATGTAGTGTTGTTGCAATACTTTTACCATTCATTGAGTCTTCAAAATAAAAATATTACCAATGGTTTAGCGGTATGGGCACTAATGGACCAAACAATTCGTATTGCAAAAGTACTACTTGCAAACATCAATAGAGAAAAAAAAGGATGGAATACAACAAAGGCCAAGGGGTTAATGAGTGTCGCCTCTGTTAATGGTTATGAGGATAAAATACATATAATGGGAGAAGCAAGTGATAGCGGAAAAAAATTTCTTGAAATCCTTGCTACACAAGTGAATGAAACTAAACTAAAAAGTGTGAATGTGATCCACACATTGGATGGATTTTAGATTGATAATGCCGGGGTTTATTTACTCGACGAATCACAACTAAGTAATAAGGAGAAAACATAGGGATTCAATTTATTTTCCCCAATGAGCAAAAACAAGGCTCTTAAGGGCATGTGTAAGAGAATCAAGGTTGGAAGGACATTGTACTTCATAGTGGAATCCCACCAGGGAATGATATTTTAACAGAGTTAGGAGTTCAGGGACTAAAATGTGACTTTTTTCTGTTACTTGAACAATTGAGTCTCATACTATCTTAATCAAATATTTATAATAGAGAATAAACAAACTCTCATTCGAAGTGTATTCAAGGTCACAAATTAAAAGCAGTGAGGGGATCATAAATGGTTTAAGCATTCAATTCAAAATGGGTGGAGGAAAGTCACAAGCAGAAAGCTTAAGCGAGATGATATCAAGTGATGAAGCCACATGCATAGCAAAATCACTTATAAGGTTTAGCTCCTATTTAATTAGCCAATTCATGAAGTTTTAAAATGACAAATTATTAAACAAAATTCATGTTGATGTTGTAGTCAATTGATGTTCGTGTCCCCATCAAGAATTTGTATGTCTTCATGCTAAGTAATCCTCAATTTGAGATTGTTTACAATAAAAAGTCCCCTTGATATATAGTAGTAATGGCAACAATATATAGTAATACTATTGTAACGACCCTAAAATTGAATTAGTGAAACTAGAGCCCAACGTGTGTTCGTTTGTGTTCGTCTTGAGTTTTGATGTGGTTTAATGTTGTCCCGGGTCATGGTTGAGGTGTTTAGGGATTAGACGCCAAGGTACGACTCCCCAAGGATCCACCCTAAGGGTCCTTGAGGAAGACCCTAAGTCTAAACCCCAAGACCCCAAGGAAACCATTAAGTTGGCCAAAATTGGGTGACCTACGGAAGGGGTCCATGCCCCGTAGGTCCATCCACACTGTAACGACCCGAGAGCACCCCCTAGCCGTTATCGGCGTATTCGACCTCTCGGAAGTCTTATACAAGCCCTTAGCATTCGTCAAAGCATTATCATAGAAAAATAGCGGAAAATTTAAAACTTTTCATAATATAACACAAGACTTAGAAAGTCACCTCATTCAAACCTTTAATACAAAATCAGAATACTACGTCTCAAAGTAGCCATCTTAAAACACGACTACAACACAAGAGGGACACGGCCCTTACAATATAAAAGAAACTACTATCTAGTACAATGATCTTAAGGAAACTCTTTAACATAAAGGTCCTTGAATCTTTAAGGACACACCCGAACTTGGGAATAGTAAGCCAAGCTCATCACTTCTAGGAAAGTCCTTTAGCCACCACTACCTACACTTGGTGTAAAAAGATGAAGAAGAATGGTGTTAGTACAAGAATGCACTAAGTATGATAACCATGCAAAAACATGCTTTTAAAAGGACATTTAGTTGGAAACCATGCATCATGCCTTTTTAGAGAAA
>JAJOOO010026792.1:0-19242 GCA_029582685.1 Solanum piurae
CTCTTTACTTCCGCGCCTGAACATCTTTCCTGCAACATATGATTAAAACACATAAAAACCAATACTAAAAGGCCCTAGACACACACAACTCTTAAGTGAAATGTATTAGAAATACCGTAAACTCACGGTATATCAGGAGCCGACAAGTGTAGACAATGCATTGCAAATTCCTGAATAGAGGGCTGCCATGGAGGAGGAGCTCAATATGATTAATAAGAATAATACATGGGTACTTGTACCGAGACCTCCTAACAAGCAGGCTCTTGGAACTAAATGGGTGTTCAAGATTAAGCTGAATTCAGATGGCACACTCAACAAGTACAAAGCAAGGCTGGTTGTAAAGGGGTATGCGCAACAGCATGGAATTGATTTTCATGAAACCTTTGCACCAGTTGCAAGGTTTGATACCATTAGATTGCTACTTGCAGTTGCAGCACACCAAGGTTGGCAAGTATTTCAATTGGATGTTAAGTCCGTCTTCCTTAATGGGTACCTTGAAGAGAAAATTTATGTAGAGCAGCCTGAAGGTTTTAGAGGAGCAGGAGACCAGGTATATTTGTTAAGAAAAGCTCTTTATGGCTTGAAACAAGGACCTAGGGCCTGGTATGCACGGATCGATAGCTACTTATTGAATTTGGGGTTTAAGAGAAGTTGCAATGAAGCAACCCTGTATATTAGACTTCAAAATGATGATTTTCTCCTAGTTTCTCTCTATGTTGATGATCTGTTGGTGACTGGCAGCAGCACACAGTCTATCACAGACTTCAGGGAGCAAATGAAGAAGGTCTTTGAAATGAATGATCTGGGGAAAATGACTTATTTCTTGGGAATGGAGGTTAATCAATCTTCTCAAGGAATCTTTGTTTCTCAGAAAAAATATGCCTCCGAAATATTGAAGAAGTTTTGTCTTGACAAATGCAAACCAGTAAGTACGCCTGCAGTTCAAGGAGAGAAACTGACGAAAGAGGATGAGTTTGGTTTGGTTGATGCTTCAATTTATAGAAGTTTGATTGGTTCCCTGTTGTATTTATCAGCCACGAGGCCTGATATTATGTACTCAACAAGTGTGCTATCCAGGTTTATGCATTTACCAACTGAAACTCATATCAGAGCAGCCAAAAGAATTTTGAGGTACATTCGAGGCACCATTGATTATGGTGTGTTTTATAAAAGAACCACATCTATGAAATTGTTGGGGTTTACTGATAGTGACTGGGCTGGGTCGCAAGACGACATGAAAAGCACTTCAGGATATTGCTTCACTCTTGGATCAGGTGTCATTTGCTGGTGCACAAAGAAGCAAGGGTCCGTGGCTCAATCAACAGCTGAAGCAGAGTACGTTGCTGCCTCCAGTGCTGTTAATCAAGCTTTATGGTTGAGAAAAATCTTGTTTGACTTGGGGTTTCATCCAAGCAAAGCAACTGAAGTCCTTTGTGATAACAAATCTGTTATTGCCATGGTAAAGAATCCAGTCTTTCATGGAAAAACTAAACACATTAAAATCAAATACCATTCCATTCGAGAAGCTGAAAGGGAAAATGAAGTTCATATTTTGTATTGTTGTGGTGAAGATCAACTAGCTGATATTTTTACCAAGGCGCTGCAGAAACAAAGATTTGAGCTTCTTAGAGCTAAGCTTGGAGTATCCAGCAGCACTTACATCAAGGAGGAGTGATGAAGGTTGTTGTTTTGTATGTGATACTAAGTGCTGTCATGTTAGTATTTTTGTCTTGATATTTTTGGTATAACTTTTGAATTAATTTGAATACAAAGTTCTAGAATGTAGAAGATATTGTAACATGTGGTGGAGCTTGATTTAAGCATAAAATAGGGAGTCAAGTTTCCAGGATTTAAGGGATCTGTCACCAGCTTATGTATATATATATATGTGTGTAAGCTTTTGCTGAAGGTAATGATCTGCTCCCTTTCTCTAGATTATCTTTCAATTATCATATTTGACTTCTCTTTCTCTCCTTCAGTTTTCCTCAACATACTTTCATAATCCAAGAACCTTTAAGTATGTATTCATCTTCACTTCCCTAACTTGGTAGTTCTGGTCATTAAAGATAGGTGGTCAAAGAGAAGAGCTGGTAGAAGTCATGTGAAAAGTAATTGAACAGAAAGAGACATGAACAAGTTAAATTTGGTGGGTGTTCTTGCTTTGTTTTTCTCTCAAAAACAGTCCCTCAAAGATCAATTTTGCTCTGACAACTATTGAAGGAGAGAAATAGAAGACAAATATGACAATAGAGATAATCTGGAGAAAAGGAGTAGATCTTTTTTCATTCGGCAAAAGATTACTACATATTTATATACATAAAGTGGTGTCAAATTCCATAAATCGAAAGTTAACTCCCTATATTGTGCTTAAATCAAGCTCCACCACATATTACAACTATCTTCAATATTCTAGAACTTTGCAGTAAATATAATTCAAAAGTTACAACAAAAATCTCTAGACAAAAATACTAAAATGACAGCACTTAGAATCACATAAAAAACAAGACCCTATATCAAGCTTTAACTTGAAGATTACCCTACTGAATTACAAAAATGAAAAAGGTAAGTTTAAACCAATAACTCTAAAAGTTAACACGAGTTTTCATAAAAGAAAATCCAACCAAATTTAAAACTAGAGGAAAGTTCATTCTGTTTTGCCAAAAAGGAATGAGACCTTGTTAACTTTCTTGTCATTTAACATGGCTTAAGAGGGCTAAAAGTACATTATAACATAATAGCTAAAAAGACGGTTTTGAGTTGGGTAGTGTCGGCAAAGTGAACTCATATTTTTGGTTACTCTCCCACTCATATTTTAATGGATTGGGTGAGTATTTTTTAGATGGGTAAGATATGGGTTTAAACCCATATTTAACCCATAGAAATATGGATATTCATGGGTAAACTATGGGTAAAATATGAGTTAGCCATATGGGTTAAGCTTCCAACTTTTATTCACTCAAAAGTCATGATGATATCACCAAAAATATTGTAATTTCCCTTCCTTTTTATGTTCTTAAGTAAAATTAATTATTCCTCTCTATAATTGAAAATGTAAAGTCTTTGGCCCTCCAATAAATATATATATCAAACATAAGCAAATTATGTAGTACTAGGACGTGATTTACTCCTAAAATGCAAATATTCATTTACTTGAAATTAAAAAAAAATATTTCCCCTTGTTATTACATAAATTTATTTTACACTAACAAGTCACAACATTTATTTTTTACTTTTATGATAAATAAAACTAAATAAAGTATTTTTAACATTATTTAGTTTTATTTATCATAAAAGTAAAAAATAAATGTTGTGACTTGTATTTTTAATACCCCAACTCAAAAGAAAAAAAATGCTCTCGAGAAACCAAGCCGTAAAAACCATTTTTGCCTTTTTTGAATTTCAGAGTGGCCGGTGCGGCCGGTGGGCAGCCACCTATGGAGGCTGCTCCGCCTCTACCTTTGTTACTGCCTGGGAATATCATTGGTGAGAGGTCATATGCCGCCACTCTACAGCCAATTACGTCTATGCGTGCACCGTTACCTCATAAGAACATAACATATTTGCATGGTGAACCTAGAGTAATCTGGGAAGAGGAGGAGGTGGCACAAATGATTGTCAACGAGGATTTGGAATACGCGGTAGTGGGAAAGTTTTCATATGGATGGTCTGACATCCAAGAACTATGGAAGATCATACCCAAACAATGTGATTGAAAGGAGATGTGAACATAGGTTTACTATGTAATAGATACGTGCTCATACGGGCATCAAGGATGGAGGACTACATAAATCTTTTATCAAAGCCTATCTTTTATAGTGCACATAAGAATTGGTACTATCCTATGAGAACATTTAAATGGGATCCACTTTTTGATCTAGAGGAGGAAACATCAATAGCAATCGCTTGGATCCAGAGGCGAATCTAGGATTTTTCGAATATGGGTGCACCAAGAAAAATGTGGGAATTGATCCTCAGTCCTCAAGGTCAAAAACTCAACATTTAACCATGTGGACCAACTAGATTTTTTATAGTACGGGTGCCAGAATATAATATTATACAAATATTAGAAAATATATACATAAAATATCCAATTTTACGAAAAGACCACGGGTTTCGGTGCCCTATTTTTTGCACCTAAATTCGCCACTGCTTGGATCTCATTGCCGGCACTACCTCCAAATTTTTTTGACAGAGAAACTATTTTCTCTCATGCGGTTGCTGTGGGCAAACCCTTTGGATTTGGCGACAAGTAATAAAACTAGACCAAGTTGTGCTAGAGGCAAGGTGGAGGTGGATTTGCTTGGGGATTTTCCAAAGAGAGTTGATGTAAGAATTCAAAAGAAGACAAGGGAGATAGTACCAAAGTGGATTGACATCAAATATGATTACTTGCCTAAATATTGTAAGAGCTGCAAGCTACAGGGGCATAACGAGAAGGAGTGTTTTGTCTTACATCTGGAATTATATCCAAAGGAAGACGACAATGAGGTAGTTGACACGACCAAAGAAGTAGCATTAACAACGGACGATGTTGAGGTGGAAAGGAAGGATAAGATGGAGACAGTGAAGTAGAAAATCAGCAATCATCAGAAGTCATGGCAAGAGAATGGGGAAAGAAGAGGTAGAGAATGGCGTCGAGGTGGAATGTCTCAACGATGGAACCCAAAAGAAAGAGTGGTGAATATAGAAGAGGGGCTTATAACAGGAAACAAATTTAATGCCCTTAATGAAAAGGAAAACACTGATGAAAAAGATGATCAGCAGGAAGAAGGAGAAGTACTTCGAACACCAATGTTAAAAAATGATGATAAAGTCAAGGAGAAGGAATCGACTAAGAAGTGGGTAGAGGAAGCTTTTTGTAAGCAACCGAAAGACAGAGAACTATCAAAGGCGGAGGGGAACTAAAATGTCAAATCGGGAGAATGGTCAAAGGAAAAGAATCAACCAACAAGGGAGGGTGTGAAGAAGAATATGGTGGAGAAAGTAACAAACATAACAAATGACAGTCAAAATTTCACGGGAACTGGAAACAGTGAGGAGCAGGAGATTTTGGGGGCTAGTGAAGTTAAGAATGATAAAAGTATGGAAGAGAATAAACCACCTGACCTGGGCACAGAAACATCAAATAACATGGAAGGTGAAGGGTCGTCGACAAATAGGCATGAAAGTGAACAAATGGAGGAACATGAACACGCATCAGGCAAATCACATGATGAAGAAGTACCAAAAACAAATGAGGTTAATAGAGGGGATGTGGAGGAGGATGATATACAAGAAAATATTAAAGATATCAGTGAACAAGGGGATTTATCTCCAGGGCATACAAAAGAGTAGAGAATTGGCAGGAAACACATCAACACCGGAAAGGTCAGAAGTACAAGGAGTAGCTCGGAAAAACCCACAACGTCTAAATTATGATGGACAAACTGCTTTTATGGAACATTAGATCGATCAAAACTCAAAATTCTTTTGAGAGGCTGATGGATTTAAATAAAAGAAACAAGTATGCATATATCGCCCTTTTGGAACCTTTCAGAGGGCCTCATAAATTAGAAACGTACAGACAAAAAATGGGTATGGATAGTGTTGTATCTAATTGGTCATCCAAAATTTGGGTTTTCTGGAATGAAAAATGGGATGGAAGTATTATAATGGATAAACATCAGCAGTTCACAATTCAGTTTAAACACCAATCGAAACAAAAGATGATTTATATAACTGCAGTGTATGCAAGGTACAGTGCTCTCGAGCGGATGGAATTATGGGAAGATCTGGAGGAGATTGGTGATTATATGGAGAATCCATGGCTGGTAGGGGAGATTTTAATGTCATTATGGACGCTGCAGAACAACTGGGTGGTCTACCAGTCACGCATAATGAAATTGTGGATTTTGCACAGTGTGTCAATAATTGTGCCTTAGCAGATTTAAAATTCACAGACAATAATTTTACTTGGTGGAATGGAAGAATTGAGGGTGAATGTATATTTAAAAGGTTGGACAGGATATTTGGGAACATGAAGTTTATGCAGGAACTACCCATGTCGGAAGTAAAACATCTTATAAGGGAAGGTTCGGATCACTGTCCTCTTCAAGTGGAATGCAACATAAATCAAGAAAGAGTCAACAAACCTTTCAGGTTCTTAAATTTTTTGTCAAAATATGAGAGGTTTTATGAGGTGGTAAAGGAGAATTGACAGATTGAGGTACAAGGAAGTCCATTTCACATTGTCCATGAAAAGATGAAAAACTTGAAGAAGGTTCTTACCAAGTGGAGCAATGAAACATATGGGAACATTTTTCATAAAGTTGCTACTTTGGAAAACGTGGTGAAGGTGAAAGAAATACAGTTTGAGATCAATAGCACAGAAATAAACAAGGTAGAACTAATGAAGGCAGAAGAGGATCTCCAAGAGTTTTATCAGTTGGAAGAGGAATACTGGAAACAAAAATCCGGGATCAGATGGTTCACTAAAGGTGATAGGAACACCAAGTTTTTTCACTCCTATGTCAAAGGTAGAAGAAGGAAGCTACAACTGAATGAGATAATTGATGATCAAGGAGTCTTATACAAAGAGCCGAAGGATATTAGAAGCAGCTGTGAAGGTGTTTGAGCAGCAATTTAAGGAAAGCACCTTTAACCGCGACTTTACAATGATTGATTGCTTTCCTAAGCTAATCACATCATAGCAACAAGAAAATATGAACAGAACACCTATGGAGGAAGAGGTGAGAGGGGCAATCTTCTCTTTAAATAGTGACAGTGCTTGTGGGCCAGATGGTTACTCAGGAATTTTTTTTCAATGTTGTTGGGAAATTATCAAGGAGGATATTCTGAAAATAGTAGTGGCTTTCTTTTGTGGTATGGATTTGCCAAGATTTGTGACACACACGAACCTGGTCCTTATTCCTAAAAGGGAACAGGTTAGGCGCTTCACAGATTTAAGACCAATAAGTTTGAGTACTTACATTAACAAGATAATATCGAAAGTAGTTCATGGAAGATTGGTGGAGTTGCTCCCAGGAATCATATCGCAAAATCAAACAGGATTTATGAAAGGAAGGAGCATAGCGGAGAATGTCCTATTGGCTCAAGAAATAGTTAGGGATATCAACAAGAGAAAAAGTTTCATAATATAGTGGTAAAGTTGGATATGATGAAGGCGTATGATAGAGTTTCATGGATATTTATAACAAAGGCGATGAGGATATTTGGGTTTACAGAGAGAATTATTGATGTAGTATGGAAATTGTTGTCTAACAACTGTTATTCAGTATTAACCAATGACAAATCCTATGGTTTTCTCTCATCCTCAAGAGGTTTAAAACAAGGGGGATCCTCTATCACCCACTTTGTTCATAATTGCAGTTGAAGTCTTGACCAGAAGTTTAAACAGTTTGAATGAAGACGAGCAGTTCATTGGGTACATAATGCCAAAATGGAGTGAAAATCAATCACCTATGTATACAGATGATACAATTTTACTTTGCTCGGACCATAGAGGATCAATCAGAAAAATGATGAAAGTGTTAAATAAGTATGAGAAGGTTTCAGGTCAGCTCATTAATTTAACAAAAAGTTTTGTGTATTTTCATGAGAAGTTGCCTATTGCTACAAAGAATAGAATAAGGAGAACGACGGGAGTTGGTATTGGTTCATTCCCTTTTACTTATCTGGGATGTCCCCTTTTTTGATGGGAGAAAGAAGATTAGTCATTTCGAAGATTTGGTGAAGAAAATAAGTAGAAGAGTGATGACCTGGCATAGAAAGCTACCCACATATGGGGGTAAATATGTACTGATTTGTAATGTGCTACAATCAATGCCTATTTATCTAACGTCAGCTATGAATCCACCAAAAAGGGTGATTGATCAAATTCATAAAATTATGGCCAAATTCTTTTGGGGCAAGATTGGTGGATTAAAAGGAAAGCATTGGGTGGCGTGGGAGGATCTATGTATACCAAAGGCAGAAGGGGGAATTGGATTCAGATCATTACACGCAGTTGCTAACTCACCTTTTGCGAAATTATGGTGGAATTTTCGAACATCATCAGAGTCATTGTGGAGCCATTACATGTGGAATAAGTATTGTAAGAAGAAGCATCTAGTCATAGCTCAAGGGTCAGGGATATCTCATGTTTGGAGAAAGATGATTCAAATTAGAGAGGAGGTGGAACATAATATATGGTGGTAGATTAGAAATGGTGAAGCAAGTTTTTGGTTTGACAATTGGACAAAGCAAAGAGCCTTATATTACCTGAAGGAACAGAATCACAGTGACGAAGAGATTGAAGTGAAGGAGTTCATAAAAGAAGGGGGTTGGGGTGAGGTGAAACTAAATCAGTATGTATCGGAGGAGATGGTACAATACATCATTGAGAATATCAGCCCTATTTTAGTAGAAACGGGAAGAGATAAGGCATGGTGGATGGGAAATACAAGTGGGAGTTTTACTGTTAACTCGGCTTGGGAGCTATTGAGATACAGAAGAGGAGAAATGGAGATTCTCAAATTCATTTGGAACAAACAAATTCCTTTCAAAATTAATTTCTTTCGGTGAAGGGTATGCAAAAGGAGAGTCCCCACGGATGATAATTTGCAAAGAATGAGGATAAATTTGGTCTCGAGATGTTGGTGTTGTGAGCAATATCATCAAGGGACCATTGACCATCTATTTTTAACAGCTCCCGTAGCTATTAAGCTATGGAAGTATTTCGCTGATTTTGCAGGTATAACAGTTGAAGGAAAACGTTTACATCATGTTATGAAGAGTTGGTGGTATACTCAGGCTCTATGTAAAGTGAAGGAAATATACAAGGTGATACCATCACTGATTGTACGGACCCTATGGAGAAGAAGGAACTTAAGAAAACACGGGGGAGATACTTCTATACAAGGCATGATCTACCAAGTGCTCCAAAACATTCAATTCATGATTTAAAAGTACTCATGGAGTAAAGTTACAGGGCAGAATTGGGAGGCGATGCTTAGGAGCGCAAGCACTTACAAACCAAGGTTGTACCATTGTATAGTCAGATGAGAAATATGTTGCGTCCAAAAGCACACACAAGTGCACGTGGTCACTCAAGTAGTACAACGACTCTTTCGAGCCAGATTATCGAACCCAAAGGACTTCAAATCAACAAATAACAATTTTATTATGTCTAAAATAAATTTACTTATGCGACAAACAATTTTAGAAACTTGTTTATATATACTAAGTTGAACAATCTCAAAAATTAATTACTACAATCAAACAGTTTCAAACAAGAGAATTTCACAATTTGGGAAAGTATTCCAGGGTTGTAGCATAAGCCGATTTCCGGCATATTATTAATTTATCCTAGCATTCGACAGGTTAACCTCATTATGGATTTGCAAGGTTCATTTTACGATCATGATCTCCCGACGTCTAATTGCCTACCACCATCGACAACCTAACTATATCGTTGAGCGGGGATAGGCATGAACCAATGGCGGAGCATTAAGCTATCATTTTGCATATTAATCAAGCACGGTATATAGGTATAAGACTATCCTATATACGAAACACTTGAAACTTTACTCTAGAATGAACACGCTTCTCACATTCTTTGGTCTATCCCTCTATTCATCTTCCGAATTCAATAGTGGACAATGAGTTTATTTTAATGTAGATCAATCATTAAAATAGTTAAACAAGAATATAAGCATAAATCACAAGAAAACTCATCTCATACTAGAAACAAATACTATTATATCATTAATCGTAGCTACAACCCTAGAATAAGGGAATTTAGCTACTCATAGAACAAAATATCATCAAATAATGTTTATGGATCATAAAAAGGTTTACCAAATTGAAGGAATAGAAGAAAAGCCCTAGAAAGTGTTAGCCAAATCGCCCAAATCGATGTTCTCCCGTCTTTTTAAAAACTGGATGATGTTAAATAACACAACTAGACTATTTATAGTCTGGAATAAACACGTGACACAATTGTGGTGTCCAGGTCCGCGACGCGGACTTGTTCCCTCAACTCAATTTGTGCACAAAAGGATCTCCTCCGCGACGCGCTCCTGACGCGCACTCCACTGTTAAGTGGAATTCGTTTTCTGCATGCAAGTTTCAGCTCCGCGTCGCGGAGCTGCTCCCTCCTAGTGTATTTTCCAACTTCTTGGCCATTCTCCTCCGCAACTTCGTCTTCTATTTTCCGATCTTTGTCCAGGTGCCTTTTTTAGCTCATTCTTCTTTGCTTTTCACCCTGAAACATCTAATCATATTGGTTAGAGGAAACAACATCAAAAGACTCTAAAATTTTAGTTCCGACTAAGAAAGTGCTCTCAAACTTAGCTATATATATGGGATAAATTGGTTATTAGGCGCATAAATACGCCTAAGATCAAAGCACCTCAAGAAGGAATGATGAAATGCAACACGGATGGGGCAAGCCGGGGAAATCCTGGAAGCAGTGCATATGGATTTTGTCTGAGGAACAGTAATGGGGATTTAGTATATGCTGCAGCAGAAAATATAGGGATCACGACGAATGTGGAAGCAGAGTTAAGCTAGAGGCAATAAAATATTGTGTTGCTAAGAAGGTGGAGAAGCTAATAGTCGAATCAGATTCTTTGTTAATGGTGAAAATTATTAAGGAAGTTTGGAAAGTGCCATGGGAGTTAGCAGATTATTTTGATGAGCTAAAACGAGAAATGACAAAGATTTGAGGTAACAATACAACACATATAGAGCGAAGGTAACAAGTTGGCAGACTACTTGGCTAACTTAGCAATTAACGCTTCTTTGAAGAAGACATTCAGATCATTTGAACAATTGCCTAGTATGGGGAGAAAGATCATAAACATGGAAAAAGCACAAATACCAGCTTTAAGAGTTCGCACCAAGAAGATCGTTCAACGTCATGCATAGGGATACTCACAGAGATGCTGCTAAATCAAATTGGAGAAGCATTGATAGACTAGCATCATCAAATACAAAGGGGAGAAGCATCAAAGCTGGCAGTCAACGAGGAGCCACAAGCCCTTGGCGTGAAGGCCTGCGTGAAGTGACGGAAGGATCAAGGGCAAGACATAGACATTATAGAGATATGCTTTAGGAGAGCTTAACCGTATCAACTTGTTAATTTTAGACATGGGCAGAATTTTACTCGTGTATTAGATGATCTGAGAAATAAATCGACTACCAGCCACAAAAATATGTTTTAAAAAAAAAAAGTATTTTTAACATTTTTCATGTAAAATAAGACTAATATATTTTCTCCATATTAAATTCTAAAGTAGAGTACTATTTACTCATTAAAATATGAATAACTATGGGTCAACATGTATTTTACCCAACCCATTTGTTACCCAATGCATTTTTACCCATATGAAATACATGCAGGTTAAAATATTACCCATTTTATGTTGACCCATTTTCAACCGTCCAAATATGACCCAAGGCGCCCATTTGTCACCACTAGAGTTGGGAAAGGAATTCTCGTAATTTCAGAGTGCGATCTTCAAATAATTCGTGATATTGAATAACCAAACTTAGCAGCAACCTAGGATTATGTTTAGCCCAAGCCATAGCGGAGAGTTTCTCACACATAGAGGAAGCTTAAATCACACCTAAAATAGCAAAGATGAAATTGAATACGAGTGTGCCATTTTATGCTATAATCCTTCAGCTTACATAATGGCTTATTCTCTTATTCCCCTCCTATTGATGATTGACATTTGACTTCATATTTCCAGCTTATAACAGGGTTACCATTTTATTCAACTTGAAACACGCAATGACCAGGCAGAAAATTAACACAGGAATCACAGTTGTCCGCCCATTATCTGCAGTACATGGTTCCACGCCTTAGACAACCAGTCATCACCAATCATCTCTGTGGGGAGTCAATTGTCCGAACATTTGCACCTGTAATTCCTTCGAGGCGATCTTTGCTTATCTCTACAAAGTGACCCACCATTTCATAAAACTGTTTCAGGCCAGAAAGGGGAAGAATTATTGAAGAGCGATCAGAACCTGCTACCTGCAAGTTGCAGCGAAAGTATAAATATGATAAACAGATGACCAAATTAGAATGCTTAAATTATATGTAGGTCGTCAAGAAGCCAAACCTCAGATATTCGTAAGAAATGGCCCCGATTGTTATTCCCAAGATCAAAGAAGAACCTCTTCTGGTCAACCCTGATTACTTTGGAGACCCCCAGGTTACTAACTTCGTCAGCTGCTGGCAAATCAATGGTCCGTTCTATAGTCAAATCAGCTGTGGGGGGAGATTGAGAAGAGTGACTGGATATAAAACCAGCTCCTACATCATCTGAAAGCCCAAGACGCTCTGAGGTTTCCGAAGTCTGCTGCTTTCATGCATTTTCAAACAAGAGAACAACGCAGCTATTATTTTGAGACACCTTAAAGGACACAAAAAGGCAGACTGTAAAATTACCTGATTGGGCGAAATAAATAGCCTTGAGGCTTCGTTAATCTCTGCCAAAATATTCCTAAATGCTGCCCATCCCTCATCCCGGGCACTTCCTGCTGGAACAATAATGGTACTACGGTTCCTGCTAACAGATGCTTCAGAGACCTACATAGATTACTCAGTTAACAGATAGGAGTGTAAAATCTAGGGCTGCAAAAGAGTGCCTATTAGAGAGACTCATAAAACCTTGTTTTGTAATCAAACTGTGGCTAATCTTCTTCTAGTCTAGATATAGATAAACTAAGATGACAGTTGATAATGTCATGGCTAGTCAAAGAATCAATTGATCTTATATTTCTTATTGTCTTGATTCCGTTTGTCTTGTGATTTCTTAACTGTGTCCATTTTTAGCATTTTAAAAAAAAAATTGTAATCGTAGGTATCTCAGTAGCTTTTAGGAAACCATACAATACTCCTAACTGGGTTTAGTTTCAAGGTGGATCCAAAAGACGTACCAGAAACTGGAGTTAGTTCCAGTAAGGTTTCATCATTTTCATTTTGAGAAAGTTAACTGATATTATAAACAGAGAAATACACCAATAGTGTACTTCTGTAGTAATTACATCAAAAGTGTAGACAGCCCATTAAAAAAAAAGATCTATCACCTTTCTCCCTCAGAAACTATCAAAAATTAGGGTAATGTCCCCCGGATCCTTAGGTACAGTATGGATACACCAAAAGTAAAAGGTCCCTCATTTTTAGGTTTTGAAGGGAATGCTCTTGTTCTCAAAAATCTCTGATTTTTCTCCCTCCATATTGTCCACCAGATGCAGGCATGAACAATCTTTTCACCTTTCCTTGTGTTCCAACTGAATTCCATCTCTATTCCAACATGTTAGAAATTCTGTTGTATTCCTTGGCATGATCCATCTAATACCCCTCAGGCTAATGAACCACTGCCATAGTTTCTCAGTCACTTTACAATGCAAGAAAAAATAGTTTATAATTTGTCCCAGATTCACAGAAAATGCAACTGGAGCATAATTGTCTATTTTCATCCTTTAATGTTAACATTAGAACAAAAAATACATACATAAAAAAATTTAGTCTTAAAAAGGGCAAAATTAAAAAATCTATATTCTTCGCATAGATTCTTTCGACAAAAAAGAATAGTTGTTTAAAACTTGAAAAATGGTTGGCTTATGGAGATCTCCTAGGAGGAAGAATGGAGTTTTTTTTTTAAAAAAAAAAAATCTAATTTACTTATGTCATATTTGTTTAAATAGACTCGTTTTTTTCTTCGTATGTACAAGAATTGGAGTTGCTGGGAACTATTGTTTTACAGAAAAATTAAAAAAAAAGTGTAATATGTATTTATTTATTTTAAGACAGGTGGTGTCATGGGTGGACTGAAAATGGAGCATCACCTCTAATGGTGAAAGAAAGAAGATTGAGGGAGAAAGAATCTATGAGGTGTCAATTTTTGTGGGACCCACCGTTATGTTTAACAAAAAATTTCACCTGTATAGTTAGTTTTAGGGCTAAAGACCAAAATGAACATTTTTTTCCATACATTAAGGACTTTTTCAATAAGGTGACATATATAAAGGACCAAAAATGTTCAACCCCCCATACATCAAGGACCATTTTGATCATTTTCTCGTTACTCTGCAACAAGCTCCCTAAAATATCACTTATATGCACCAACTTGAGGGGAGTGTTAGCATTGAGAAGAAGATTAACAGATTAAGGAGGCCCTTTTTATGGCAAGGAAATAAGTAGAAAAGAGGTTATAATCTGGTCAAGTGGAATTCACTGACACTAATAAATAAAGGGGGCATGGGCATTAAAAATCTAAGCATACAAAATGCATGCTTACTTCAAAAGTGGCTTTGGAGGTTTTGCACAGATGATATGGCTTTGTGAAGAAGGTTTATTGAAGATAATATGGTTTGCAAAGCCAGTGGGCCACTGAGGAGGTCATGGGAACCTTCGGATGCAGTGTCTGGAAGACCAGCAGGAGGTTGTAGTATCAGTTTTACAACAACATTTCCTTCCAAGCGGGTAATGGAGTGAAAGTTGATTTCTGGAGTGTGCATTGAGTTGGGGAAGATAACTTGAGAAGTTTTTTTCCCCAACTTTACATTCTGAGCTCTCAAAGGAATGCCTCAATCTCACAGGTGTGGAGTCCCCAGGGTTGGAATTTGATCTTTAGAAGAGTACTGAACGATTGGGAAGTGACAGAGACTGCCAGGCTTCTCCACGCATTGAATAGTTTCTCAGGTATTGCCACTAATGCAGACAAGCCTATATGGTCACTACACAACAAAGGGATCTTTTAGTCAAGTCAACACAGAAGTAAGTCATGCTACTAGTGGAGAAACAATAGTCAAGTCAACACAGAAGTATGGCCCTGAAAGCTAATTTAGAAGGTTAAAAAATCCCATTAAAAGTATCATGTTTTACTTGGTTGGTGGTAAGAAAAGCATGCCTAACGTATGAAGTGTTACAAGGAAGAGGTTTCCAGATTTGCTCAAGGTGTTATATGTGCAACCAAAAAGCAAAGGTATTTATCAGTCTATTTCTTCATTGCAGAGCAACTACAAATCTGTGGAGCATGTTCCTTTGTAGGAGAATGTTGAGTAATGCCTAAGTCTACTATGGAATTACTTAACAAGTGGAAAGGTATTGGCAGAATAGGAACCAGTGAAGACTACTGGAGATCCATCCAAGCTTGTGTCTTGTGGACATTGGGAAAGGATAGAAATTCAAGATGTTATGAAGGCGAAGGGACCAACGACCAGAAGATTAGAAATCAATGCCTTAGTTTAATTTATTTTTGGTGTAAATAGGATATGGTAGAGATACAGTAGACATAGTTGACTTCATAGGTAACTTGTAAAGTTTTTTTGTTGAGTAGTCTCACTGAGGATAGTGCACACACTGTGTGTGGGTTGTAAATCCTCATCATCCTTTGTTGATGAGTTTTTTGTGAATACAAAGTTACCTTAACTGTAATTAGGAACTTGTAATTTGTTGTGGCAGGTTCTGGTTTTTGTTTTGGAATAGAATACAAGTTGTTACCTTCTCAAAAAAAAAAAAAAGTTACCTTAACCCGAAAAAAAGAATATTAATGAATAGTCTCACATGGAAAAGAATGATTCTGTACTGTGCAAAATATAACTATAATAGGGCCCAGAGTAATAATGTAGATACGAATCTCAATAACACTTTTTCCCGTTTCTTTTACTTCTCAGAATAACAAAGTACTCAAAGCTTCCAACTGTACATTAAGTGTCCTTGTTTTAAATGTTTTCCCAACAGATATGAGTGCTAGTAGTTGAGAAAGAGAAAAAGATATACAACATCCGTCACAAGAGGAGTATCCTGATCAAAGATATTATTGCATAACAGAAAAATGGATCTTCAGCAAAAAGTTACATTATTCAGGTTTGGATGACACAGATAGTAGCTAACTTGCTTTCTTAATTTTAGAGACTGGGAGTTTAATGAAATTTAGTTGGCAAAGTAGAAGAGCAGACTCATAAATAAGAAGATGGAACTAGGCAAAGGAAAAGTACTTCTCTAGACAATAATCGTGATTACTTTCCTGGCAACCAGAAAAAGCTTTCCTAAACTCTTTGACTTGGTTTCTCATCTCCCTCATACTCCACTTGTATAGGTGCAGAGATCTCCCTCATACTCCACTTGTATAGGTGCAGAGCTTCCACGCACATGGACACAAAAACATGACAATGACTTTCCAAAACAATGTCACACACACAACAACAAGCACAGAGAGGAGTCAATTATAACTAATTTGTTTCAAAAAATCAATTCATTACGGGAATTGACAAGAGTCAGTTGATGTGAAGAACTACAAATTTTAAGATAACATCTTACAGTTTTTAAAGTTTTCTTTACAATTATAAAACCTTCTTATTGTTCCTCTATTATTATATGCGGCCCTTGACTAATGAAAAAGAGATATAAGCATGGAAAAAGAGCTTCAATCTTGTTTCTATGTTAGCCAAGCTTGTCCATTATGTATGTTAATTGAATTGCATAAAAAACTATGTTTCACTCATATGCAGGTAGAGAGAGTGTTATGGTCCCCTATTATGGATCTAGTTATGGGACGCTGCAAGATAAAACCTGAAGTTTTCTTCCTACGACCTATGGTGCTTGTTCGTTAAGAGAGAACTTGCGATCTCTTGAGTTAAAGTACTCAAAAACTGAAATTACTTTTTTGCTTCTATTTCCTCGGACAAACTTATAGTGTAAATACAACACTTATAAGATAACTACCCTTAGAAACTACGACATGACTTCCTAACATTACTGGAATGAAAAACTGCACTATTACAAGAAAATAACTACTACTAAAAATAAATAACTACTGTTGTAACTATTGGATGACTAAGGAGTGATAACATTACTCTCCTCCTTCAAATCGCGCTTGTCCTCAAGCGCCAAGTGCGGAAATTAGTATTTCCCTCCTCTCCAGCAAATTCTTCCTCATCGTCTATAAAGTCAATCCAAAATAATTTCTTGCATTGATGACCTTGGGTGAATGGTTCACCACAATTGAAACAAAGTCCCTTGAGTCGTCTTTCCTCCATTTCAGATCTGGTCAGTTTCTTCACAAATCTGGCATGTTGTTGAGGTGAGAAATTTGTTGTCTTTGATTTGCAAACATCTAACGATTGCGAACAAATGGGTTGTTCTCTGCGTTAATAAAGCATGGAAAAACTCATTGCCATAACAAAATCTGGAGGAATATGCAACTCAATCTCAATTGCTATATAATCAATAAGACCAGTGATATAAAGTTCAATTTTTTGCAACTGAGTGAGTGTACCAGCTTGCGTAACTGCTCAAACTTTTCTTGGTAATTTGCCACACACCCGATCAGGCATATCTTAGCCAATTCTCCAAATTACTGAGTTCTATTTGATGGCCTAAAGCGAAGTTACATTGACGTTTGAATTCATCCCAAGTGGTTGAGGCATATCTATCTCTAGTTGAAGAAACCAAAGTTGTGCATTGCCTTCTAAATGAAAAGAAGAAAGTCCAACCTTTTCTTCTTCTAGAGTTTGTTGGTGTCGAAAGAAGTGTTCACATCTGTTCAACCATCCCAAAGGGTCCTCTTGGCCATTAAATCGTGGGAAATCCAACTTTGTATGTCGAGGAATGATGAAAATTCCTCCAACTTCTGATCCTAACCCTCCTGCCACTTTATTTTTTCCCTTCCTACCACGATTCTGACTTGTATTTTCATTTGAATCAGAATCAACCTTAGAATTCTCTAAATCCTTTGCGAGTGCATCCAAACGAGCATTTATTGCTTCCTGTCCGGCCAAATTGGTTGCACGTTCTTCTTGGAACAAGTTCACCAATTGTGCTAGTTGATGTTGAATTTGGTCTCCCATAACACCCGTCGTTGGTCCCCTGTTATGGATCTAGTTATGAGACGCTGCAAGATAAAATCTGAAGTTTTCTTCCTACGACCTATGGTGTTGGTTCATCAAGAGAGAACCTATAATCTCTAGAGTTAAAGTACTCAAAAACTGAAATTACTTTTCTACTTCTATTTCCTGAGACAAACAGATAGTTTAAATACAACACTTATAAGATAACTACCCCTAGAAACTATGACATGACTTCCTAACATTACTAGAATGAAAAACTACACTATTACAGGAAAATAACTACTACTAAAGAGAAATAACACTGCTGTAACTATTGGATGACTAAGGAGTGATAACAGAGAGAAAGAGAGAAGTCCATACTACCTAATACACTGATCATTCTGGTCATGGAACATGAACAGAAATTCAATTTACTACCCAACCCTGAGAAAGGCATAGGCTTCTTCATTTTAGATCATGGGCATATTGTACAAGAGATTAACTGGAATCCAAAGAATAGCAAATAATAGCAATTTCCTTCAAGGTTGGTGTAAAGGATATACAAATAATAGAGACTCCATCAAGATAGGTGTAAAAGGAATAGAGTAACAAATGCTGAATACGACAGTTGCAAACAGATAGCTTATACGGAAACCAATTATCAGAATTAACAAGCCCAAGCCATGGTTATTTGATACTTGACAGGTCGTTTGGATTTCTTTACACAGAAATATACGGATGAACTCAAATTAGTGTATTGATCACCCATAAAACAATGCACAAAGTTCCTTGTTCTAATGGTTTCTTTTCCACATCACACAGTCTCATATGCAAGTGGTATTTAACATGTGTACCAATAATCGAAATTCTCAATAATGATCACGATCAAGACTAGACTAAACAACAGCCATATCAATGGAAATATGCGAGGAAACCAAGGGTGCAAATATATTTAGCATCAAAATAGAGCAAAAGCAAAGTGTCAAGGTCAGGAAAGTAGATTAACCTTCAGAAAGCGCCCTCGCCTATTCTCCCCTACATCAAAGTAAAACACCTGCAGTGTGAAAAAATCAGAAAACAACAATTAACGGAAGTTAATGATAAAAAGTTTTTTTTTTAAAAAAAAACAGTGGAGAAGATAAAAAGGAGCTGAAGCGACATATGTGTATAAAATAATCTGCCTTGGTATCAAGTTGGAGTTCTTTGCTAAAGACGTCCTGGTCATCTGAATTGACATAGTAATTGAAGAGATCGAGGAACCATGAGATGCCGTTGAATGGTACAATTATAGTAGACCTTGTTGCCGACGTTTTCTCCGAGATTTTTAGGTATCGTCCACGTGGATTCTCCTTCAGGTCGAAATAGAAAAGCTTGTGTTCTACCTGTAACGTCTTGCACAGCAACTCTACGTCGTTT
>JAJOOO010026793.1:0-14696 GCA_029582685.1 Solanum piurae
ACTATGAGTTGGTTGAACTAGAAAAGGAACCCTCTCTAGTACATATGTGATTGAATATTCTATGGGAAACAAGGCTAGCACCGAGTGGATGTGGTTAGAAAGGTGGCCTAGTTGAGTATGAGATTATGCACAATGAACTTCCTTGGACATCCCCCAAACCATGTGCCTACATGGGTTGCTTACTAGTTCTACCCTTGGCAAGTAGAACAACCTCCACGGAGTAGGATAGACTCCGGATTCCATGCCTAGCTAGTATGGTCTATGTCGGTTATGCCTATTCCCATCATGTGGGATGTGCACTATAGTTATTGGATAGGTTCTACAATGTGTAGGTAGTAGTATGGGATGCTATCTACACATGGCACGAGTAGGCTTTGAAGATACTAAAGTGAGTTCCCTAAGTCTGACGGCTATTATGTGAAAGTCCCCTTATGTTCTTGAAGGTCTCCTAAATGGTTTCTTAAAGAATGTTGGTCTGTTGATGTTATGTTGTAAAGAAAATGTCCTTGTCTAAGGTAATCTTGAGGAACACTTAAGTGTGCTTGAAGAGGTTGTATGGGCGGTCACTTCTTGTCTCGCTCAAGTGTGTCTTAAGGTTATATTAGGTAGAAGTTCTATGGTAATAAAATGGCATGTGCTCTTTTAAAGTTATGCATGGGTTGTATATGGATATATATTGAGTATATGTATGGTTGGCTATAGTCTTATATGTGAATGTTGACTTGCATTATGTCTCTTATACTTGTGAAGTGAAGGTTTTATCAAAATGATATGAAAGCATATATTCATTGTGAATGTCCGTTGAACCATGTTTTTGCATGGTCTCCATACTTAGTACTTAATTGTGCTAACCCCTTTCTTTCCCTTTTTGACTAAAGTGTAGGGATTGGGAGATGGTGACATGTCATGGCTACTTGATAGGTTTCTAAGTGTTGACGATGAAGACTTGGTGAGTCCTCATAGATTCGAGGACAATACCCTACATGTTCCTTTTGATCTATTTCTAGTATTTTGTTTAAGTCTTGTATGGGCTTAGTCCCATTGTTGTATTCAAGTACTATATTGTTTTGAGACATCATGTATAAAGTCTAGAAAGTCTTCTGCTTGTTATTTAATGAAAGTATCTTGGTGTGTGAAGAAAGTTTTTAGTCACCTATGTTTTTCTTTAGTATCTATGCGATGAATGAATGCTAAGAGGCTTGTATTAGACCTTCGAGAGGTCGAGTATGCCGGTTATGACTAGGGGGTGCTCTCGGGTTGTTACATACAAACACTATCAGAGAGGCCCAACACACATCACTAAGATAAGATCAATTGCATAAAAGTACCAATTTCTAAGAATGAATTTTGGGGTTCGGAAAACCAAACTCAAATGCTAATTAAAACAAGTTGAAATGCTAGGCGGCAAAGAAATCTACTCCGAACAGATAATCAACTACTCAAATATGACAAAAATGCAAGAAATATAGAAAATACTTTGTGGGAGTGAGTTTGGGAAGATTAAAAGTGAGGGAAAGTGAAAGAGTTTGAAAGTTTAAACCTTTGGCATTTAAAAACCGTCCAGTTCTCGTCCATTCGATGATGTTAGTTTTTCTCGCCGAACCACTCGATGAGATGCCGAGTGGTCACTTACCTAGTCAAGTTTTATAGGACCTCCAGTTAATGTGAGGGTCAAAACGGTAGACTAGATCGGCGATTCGCCAAGTTGCTCCTGGACTCACCGAGTTTTATAGACTCCACTTCAAAAATGTCTTGAGTCCAATGGCTGTCTAGGTTGGGCTCGCCGACCTCTTCAGTGATTAACCGACTGGGCTTTTAGCTCACCAACCTGTAATTTTCAAACACTTTCCACACTTTGACCTGCACAATCAACACACCACTATTTAAAACTTAAAAAGAAAGAAAATAATAGTCAGGTTGCCTCCCAAGAAGCACCTTAGTTAACATCGTGGCATGAAGCAAGTTCAGAGTGAAACCTCATTCGCGGGGTTAGCCATAGTTTCACTAGGCAAACCCTCTTGTTGTCTCGAGTTCAAATGAGACGAGATATGACCCATTTGGTTCTCCAACTGCTTGATCGATACTGAATAGGAGGTAACAGTCTGGCTAATGGTCGACACATGTTGTTTCATTTCTTTCAAAATCTTCTCTGACCCCTCAACTTTGTTGAGGATATGTGAAAGAATATCCTCAGACCGGCCACCTTCCAAATCCTTTGGCTTTTGGCGCTCGTGGTGAGGCACATACCTATCCTTCTCCCCATCCTTCCAAATGGGATTTTGGTCCCTTCATTCTTGATCATGACTCTTCCAAACATCCTCCTTATTCCAACCTTGATTACCACCCTGCCTCGGGTAGTTTGAACGATAACCACCACCGTGGTTGGCTAGGAAATTCACCTCTTCATTATACAAAATCTCAAACTTGGACTCATCCGGATTAACACACCCGACACCCACGACATTGACAACACGAGCACCAACTCCCATGACATTTCTGGACAAAATGTCAAGTTGTGTCATTATCTGGGCCATATTCTGGTCCTTCTCTTGGTCTTTCTCCATCTGCTCTTTGGTCAATTTAAACGTGAGAAGGGAGACCTGGTCTTCACGGGTGTACCACGCCCTGTTGATTGTGGTCATGCCATCCAAGAGGTGAGCCGCTATCAAATAAGGTTGCTATATCAATCCTCCAGAAGAAAGTAGGTCACTAACACCTTTGTTTACCGAGTCAAGGCTCCGGTAAAAATACTGCAACAACACGTCGTCAGGCAAGCCATGAGTTGGGCATTGGAGCATGAACTTTTTAAATTGCAGCCAAGTTTCATGAATTGGCTCGCCTTCCAGATGCTTGAAGCTCTGTATGCTATCCCTAAGAGTCATGATCTTCGAAGGAGGGAAAAAAATGCACTTGAAATGCGGTAACCAACTCCTCCCATGAAGTGATTGATTCACGTGGCAATTCAGCCAGCCACTTACACGCTTCTCCCATCAAAGAGAACGGGAACAAAATCAACCGGACCGACTCTTGGGATATGTTCTTGAAGTAGAATGGTCTGAAAACATCCACGAAGTTTCTAATCTGCTCATGGGGATCCTCATGAGCTAAACCACCAAACAACCTATTCAAATGCAAGAGCTGCAACATAGTACTTGTGATGTGAAACACCGCATTCCATTAGGATGGGGGCAAGATAATGGCACCAATACCAACCATAAGATGGAGGTCATTAGCATTAGGCTCGTTGACATTATTGAGGTTTCTGATGTAATCTTGGTGGCCTACTTGGCTACCATTGCTGCCGTTTACACTCATACTTCCTATTTCAAAACGCAAACAAGAAAAACAAAACTAAAATTAAGTAAGTCAAACTGTAACTAACAAGAACAAATTTCAACTTAACTAAATATTCTAAAACAACACCAGTCCCCGGCAGCGGTGCCATTTTGATTTCACGTATCAGGACACTTCTTCCAATTCTAAGTGTCAACGATCATTATTCTGTAATATAACCCAACTAAGTGGGGTCGAATCCCATAGGTAGAGGTACATGCTTAAGATTCAACAGCCAAGTACAAATATGATCAAGTCAATCATAGGTAAAAACATTTACAAATAAAAGCATGGTTCAAGTTAAGGGGTGACACAAGAAGCAATTAAGAATAACCTACGCTTTAGTCCATTCACTCTCTCGAGCTGAATGTGTGGAAAAGGGTTTAGGATTCACTCTCTCGAGCTGAACCCATTACAACCCAATACCTACAGACCATCAATTCAGTAATTTTGGTTTAAAAACCTCTCTCTCGAGCAAGCCAAAAATACAAAGGTAGAGTTGCATTTGCAACTACAACCCTTTAAATTAATCCATAATTACTGAATGAAATCACTTTTAAACAACATTTATACTACCAATTAACAATACCCAGCAGTTAAATCAACCCATAATCACACAATCACACCCCAAGAATTTAGGTTTTAGCTAGACATCATAAAAAAATAAAAATCGTTACCAAATTATGTTTCCATCAACTAGGTAAGATTAATTTCGTGTTTACGAAGGTCAAGGTTGATGAATCTCAAACACCCACTTCCAATTTCTCAAAAATGGAAATCTTCAAATCTTCAAAGCTAAGGAAAATATTGTCTTAATACTCTTAGTTCTAAAATTATAAAACTTATTGATAAAATTCTATAATGAAAAACTCCTTGATAAACTAAGAATTTAAAAATGTATTTATAGTCGCCAAAAAATATGCTGCAAAGGACCATTCGATGCAATAAGTCGGGATCACCGATCAACTCGGCGATCCGCCCTTTGGTCAGTTCCATTGCCTTTTTGCTTTGACCTTCAGCATCCTGAAGTTCTGTTACTTTGGGTGATCTAACACTGCATCACGGAACCATTCGGAGATACGCCGACTGCTCCCTTTTATCGCCGACTTGATTTTCTATTTCAGGGCTTGGCACACTGGAACTTTAGGCGAGATCATAGCCATTTGGCGACTAGCCCAATGGGTTAGCCGATCACCAGGCCTTCTTTTCTTCATTCTTTCAGCTGCCTTGTTCCTTTTTGCTCATTACTGTTCATGCTTTTTTCCTCAATCGAAATACCTGGAAATCAAGGATTTACTTCAGTTATTGACACAAAATCAGCATTTGAGGACACTAAATCTATTAAAATAAATTCCTAAATGAGTCCAAATCATGGACTCATCAGAAATCTCACTTCTTCATTCTATAAGTTGTGCCATAGATTTTTACTCTAGTAGGTCTTTTTTCTAGTCCGTGCCCTATGGTTTTTTTAGGGTATGGCTTATACAAGAGAAAATGCTAGGAGGAATGAGGAGCAAGAGGTTCCTCTCGAATTTCCACCCCAAGATCCTCCTACAACTCCAATTTACCCTATAGGGGAGAATGTGACTCATGCAGAGTTTAGGTCGGTTATCCAATTGTTGGCTCAAGCCGTAATGGCTCAAGCCAATAAAAATATGGTAGTTCCGGTAAACCTTAATGTAAATTCTACGGCTTTAAGAGTGAGATAGTTTTTGAGGATGAACCCTCTAGAGTTTTATAAATGAAGTATATAAGGTGATAGCTATCAAGGGATTGACCTTGGGAGAGAAAGTGGAGTTAGCCTCTTACCAATTGAGGGATGTAGCACAAATTTAGTATGAAAAATAAAAAGACAATAGGCCAGTAGGAGCGGGCCCAATAGAGTGGGAAGGGTTCAAAGAAGCATTACTTGATAGGTTCTTTCCCAAAGAGTTGAGGGAGGCTAAGGTGGAAGAGTTTATTAACTTTAGCCAAGGTAGCATAAGTGTTAAAGAATATGCCATGAAATTTAACCAACTATCCAAGTATGCTCCATCTATGGTACCAGATTTAAGAGATAGGATAAGTAGGTTCTTGATGGGTGTGTCCGACTTGGTAGCAAAAGAATGACGTATGACAATGCTCCATGATAATATGGATATCTCAAGTCTTATGGTGTATGCTCAAAAAATAGAACAGTAGAAACTCAAGGATAAATCTAAGGAGAAAAAGAGGTCTAGGATGGATGGTGATAGGTCCTTTCATGAGTACTTTGATGGATATGGTCGCTCTAGGAAGCGATAAAGGTTTTCCAGGCAAGGTTCTTTTAATACTCCTAAGAATAAGGAGGAGAGTGTGTCTAACCCTAAGCCACATGGATTTGGCAATGAGCTCCTATCATCTACATGTCCTAGGTATTGTAAGAGACATGAGGGTAGGTGTTTGACTGGTAGAGAGGGTTTCTTTAGTTGTGGTGAGAGTGGCCACAAGATGAAAGATTGTCCAAGGGTTAGGGTTACAAGAAGAGAGGGTAAGCAAGTTGCCACTAGTTGTCCGGATGAGAGTGCTCAAAAAAAGAATAGGTTTTATGTCCTTCGAGCTAAAAATGATCAAGAGTGACCTCCTAATATGACTACCGGTATCTGTTTCATGCTTTATTAGATTCTGGTATAGTTTGATCTTTTGTGACTTGGTAGATTTGATATTATAGACTTTGATATTGTCTTTAGTATTAATGAGCTTCATTGATTCTTTTATGTTATAGATGATGTTTAAAAGAGTTTGTATAGGCTTACTATCAATGGGGATATGGTGTGCCTAGAAAGAAAGGCCATTGTTTGTTTTTTTGTTGTCATGACCCGAGGCAAATACCTAGATGCGACACGGCGTACTTGACCCCGAAGGGGTCTCATACAAGCCTCATAGCATTATATTGCATTCGATAAGAGAAATAGTATGGAATTAAAACTTTCTTTAAAACCACACAATCAAAATGTTCATTTAAAACACTTGAAACATAGTGGAAGTCTATTGTCTCACATGACCATCTAAAAACAACATTCGAAACAAAAGTAGGGTCACGTCCCTTTACAATCGAAAAGTCTAACAATTCTCTTTTACATGAAAGAAAATGAAACTTCAAGTAGTTGCCCTCGATCTATGAGGACATACCACTTAGTCTTGGAGAATCTCTAATCCAAGCTTCCACTAGAGAGAAAGTAACTCACTTGCCGGAACCTACACTTGTAGTAAACATGGATAAAATATGGGTTAGCACAATTAAGTACTAAGTATGATAGCCATGGAAAAACATGCTTAAAACGGGCATTTTATTTGAAAGTCATGCTTTTATGCCATTTTGATAAAACTTCATGAACATAAGTATAAGAGGTATTCAGACATAACCAACATACATGTCATTTCACCACATTAGAACATAATCAACCTTATAAACCACTACCTTCACATTAAGCCTTCACCTCAAGTAATCCTCAACCTATATTTTGTGCAATGTATGGATAGCATCCCATACCACCATCCACACTAAAGTACCTCCTTAAGGTCACCAAAAGTGAACTTACCATTCAACCTTTCCATTTTCATACAATACTCATACATAAGAGACATAAAAATTTCATAAGTGATAACAAGGAAATAATTGATAATACAATGCAAGTATAGCATGCGTCATTACATTAAAGCATATAAGAGTCAGCATTCTTCATTAGCTTCATATAGAGAACTTTCATTCATTAGTCATGAAGACATTAGAGAACTCACTCTAGCCCTATCAAATCCTACTCTTGCAATGCATGGATGGCATCCCATACTACCACCCACACTTCATAGAACCTCTCAAGTAAGTAAAGTGCACATCTCACATGATGGGAATAAGATTTTAACCGACATAGACCATGTAGGCTAGACATGAAATCCGATAACATGAAGCCCCACACCGTAAAGAGGTGGTCTACTTGCCTAAGGTAATACCGGTAACATGTAGCTTAAGTGGATCCACTAGCTAGGGACATATGTGGGTACATAGTTATGGGATATGAAAGGTGTTCATTGAAATCCGGCCTAACGCAGGGAGAACCTCTATCTTACCATATCCTCTTGGTTCTTAGCCTACATTCCCATAGAGTAGTTTCATTTACATTACATTTTCGTACTTGAGAGGGCCACCAACATTAGGCCTACCGACCCAAGATATATTACACATGAAAGGGCCACCACCATTAGGTCTACCAAATCAAGGTACATTATAAGGATAGCTCATTGACTTTCCAAGAAAGGGCGACCACCATTAGGTCTACCTCTTCAAAGTTCATCATTTCACACAAGAAAGGTCGACCAACATTTGGTCTACCACTTCAAGGTTTATCATCACATTAGTTTCTAGACTCATTATGAAGGGCTACCAATATTAGATCTACCAGTTCATGTCATAGCCTAGAATACTTTATCATTCATTTAGGAAAGGGCTACCAACATTAGGTCTACCGATTCTAGGTTATCATTATATTCATTAGTCATTTATGAAAGGGAAACTAACATTAGGTCTACCGATTTCATGATCATTAAGTCAATACGCATTATCACACAATTATATTCTAATCATGATCATAACACTTTTATTGAGATCACACATACATACTTCACATCATATTCATACATAGATCCTTCATGAACTTGCCTTTCAAGGCTATGAACCAACATCAACCCATAGATATAAGATACTACAATAGATAAGGAAATTGACATGATTAAATAACTAATCCAATATAAACATCAATAATTCAACATACTTGCATAATCAATCAATTCCCAATCACAAATCACAATTTAGGAATTTGGGGAAAAACATGGGTTCAAGGAAGAAATCATCTTAATTAATCTTTAAATCCACAATTCATTCATAATTCAATGCAATAATTCCTTTGAAAAACGTTTGGAATCGAATCCATGCTAAGATTGAAAACTAGGGTTTTTGATGAACCCTTGGAGATTCGAAATCAGTTTTGAAATTCGCTCCTTGAAAGAAACTAAGTCAAGGTTGATGACCATCATACCTTTAATGGAAGAAATACACGAAAATCCCTTGAAAAACTTGAATTCTTGACCTTAGAAGCTTGAATCCTTCACCTCCAATGGAGGTTTCTAGAGAGAGAACTTTTGAGAGGAGAGGTTTCTAACTTTGGGGTGATTTGAAATAATGAATTTTAAAATAGAGTTTAATACTTTTAAAACTCTTAAAATACTTTAAATAACCCATAATAACCGTCCATTAACTAAACTTAACTTAAAATGAATTTACCAAAAGACCCTCACCTTGGCCGAGATTTTGCAGGTTGCACTAGTGGTGACCTACGACCCTTACCTACGGACCGTAGGTGGGGTGATGCCCTGTCCTTCTGGTCCGTGGTTTGGGTCTGAGGGTCACCAAGGAGGGCCTTGGCCTACGGAGGCAATCCACGGCGCCTGATGGACCTACGGGGCGTAGGTCCCCATCCGTAGGTCACAACTTTTTGACAATTTTCTATTTTGGGGTAGCCTTGGGGTTAGGCTTTAGGGTCCTCCTGGTGGTCGTTGGGGAGTTCTACCTTGACACACTAGTTAGGCTCTAGTTTCACATATTCATTTTATGGGTCGTTACATCTGTGGTCAATCTTTCCTTGTATGCAGGATCATGAAAGAGCTTAGAACTTGATAGAAATGACTTATGTGCATTGATTTAATGTTTCAAGCACACCTTATCAAATTCTAGGTGTTCAACGATCGTAAATCAATATAAAACCCAACTAAATGAGTTGGGGTCGATTCCACAAAGAGTAGTTCTATTTTGAATTCGAATATGAAGTTATAACGGTGAATTTTGCAGCTGAAGGGATAAAAGTTTTAGGAACCTTCAAACCAAATCCAAAGGAGTAATAACTATTCCAAACGAGCAGTTTTTAGACTAGCAAACCAGTTCAACAATCAACAAGGAACAATCAAATAAGGAGAAGATGCTTAGAGAATCGACTAACCAACTACGAAGTTCAACTCAACGGGTGCAAATAACTAACCAACATTGTTAATTCGTCATGGGTAGGATGGACTTTAGGTAAGGCACTTTTCTCTCGAACAATTACCTTATTTCCACTGAGATATTTCGAACCTCAACGCACTACATAAAAAGACCAGCCCACAGTCTCATCAAATAAACTCTCTCAAGCTAGATATAAAGGATGGATCTTGAGTTCACTTTCTGAAGTTGAAACCGTTTTGACCCACTAGCTATGAATGCCAAGTTATTACCTTAGCTCTACACTTCTCTCTCAAGAAAGTTTAAAACCCTGAGGTATATTGCAATAAACATACAATATAGGGGTTAAACCACAGTAATAACTCAGACTCACTTCAAATTAACACCAAAAGTGGACAATAACTAACACCCATTAAGTCAAACGCAGCATTTGGTTACATTGTCAAACCCCCAAGATCGGGGTTTTAGCCAATCATCATAAAAGGAAGAAATTCAATAACTAATACATGTTCCATGGCTGTGTTTTTTCTCCAAATCAACAATAGCGGTGTTTTTTCTCTCCCTCTTTTGTTCCTCCCAATTTCTGAATGCTTTCGCTCTCTTCCAAAAATCAATTTATACTAATAATAGGTGTGGCGTTTTGGGGCCAATCGGCGATGAAAATCGGGCTTTACCGACCATTCAGCGACTCGCCGATCGTCCTTTCCTCTAGCCTTGTTTCATCACACTCTCCTCCTTCAAACACTGTTATTTTAGGCGATCTAGATCGGGATCGCTGATCATTTCCGTGATGAACCCTTTAGTCTTTTAGCTCGCCAATCTGAATTCACCTTGATCTCAATTAGTACTTTCGGCGACATGGTCTTCCTTCGCCAATGCAGTCGGCGAATTGCCAATAGGGAATGCAGTTCACCTAAGTTCTTCCTGTTTCAGGATCAATGTTCTGTAAATTAAGGTGATGCAAGAATAACTTGGAAATTCACCAAGTCCTCTTGGAGATCGTCATGCTTGTTTTTCTCTCTCTTTTTCAGCTTGTGTTGTCCTTTTTGCCTATTAATGTCCTAGCTTTGTTCCTCAACTCATATACCTGAAAATCGAGGATTTTTCATCATTTCATGGCGCAAATTGAGCATTTGATGACACTAATCCTATATAAACAAAGTCCAAAATTAGTACAAATCTCGGACTCATCAACACCACCAACATAAAAAAATTCTTGTCCTCAAGTAAAACTCAAGTTCAGTAGTTCAAAAAGGATGTCTCCAATAGTGCTACAAAAGACTCAACATGAATGCACACAACAATGCATTGTTCAATTGTGCACTCAAAGATTCAAGTTGTGACTTCACCATTACCAAAGATGCTCAAGGTCACAATACTGGCTTCAAATGCAAGTTCAATCTCAACAAAGGTACTCAATTGCCCTCACAACAAAGATGATTCCTTAATCACACAAAGTGTTTCAACAATTAAAATTTCCGTAATCACATAACACTCTCACACTCACAAAGATGAATACATGCATGACTTTACCCATATGTTTTCCCTTATTTTCCTATTAAAATTCGATTAAGCTCACTCAAGATCAAAAAGGTCTTTTAAAGGCTTGTAACGGGGATGAGTGTAAAGGTATGGTCATTTTGGCTCAGTGGTTGCTACCCTCATGAAATGTGGTCTGAACATCACCTTTCTTCCTTTTCTTCAACATTTTTATCATGCTCATAACTCACCCCATTATTCCACTTCAAATGGACTATCGGATACCCCATTTCTTTTGCAACTATCAGTACGTTATTTCACAACTTTTTCATTCTTTTGCTTTAGCTTTCTTCTTCTTCTTTTTTACAATGAGAGGTTCCATCTTTTTCAAGACCATGGTTCAAAGGGGAATTTGTTCCATCTTTTTCAAGTCCATGGTTCAAAGGGGAATTTGTTCCATCTTTTTCAAGACCATGGTTCAAAGGGGAATTTTTCACATTTCTTGATTTACCTTCTCTTTTCACCACACCCCCAACTTAGGCTTTTGCCCTAAGTTGGCTATTCAGACAAACCACACTTCATGAGAGTTATGGGTGAATGGGTAAAGAGAGGTCAGAATTGTTCAAGGTTCTTCCAAGAAAAGGATAAGGCTCAAAGAGGTTCAAGCAAGGTTCACACAACTAACAAGGTTACCCCACAAATGAGGTATATTGTCAAATTGTTTCACTATTTATTATTGTTGCCTTAGATCCTTTCAAGAGCTTGCATCATTTAGTCAACCGGACCAACGGGGCAAATTCTAGGTGTAATCACACACAATATTCAAAGTAAGCTCACTACACAAGGCATTGGCACCAATGTCAAACGAGACTCATTTGAGCTAGTGTGCAATATTCATCACAAGATACTCCATTCGATAACCAGCTAGTCACAATGAAATGCAAAAATCCACATATTGTCTATGCAACTCTATTTGGCCTCGTCGTAGCCACACATTTACTTCATTCAATTAAGAGTACTATTCGAGTCATCAACATTGATCACGATCGATACTCGAATAACTCACTAGAGAACAAAATACTTAATAACCAGACTCCTACCACCCCCACCAAAAGCATCCAACATTGTTCTCAATGTGAATAGAGAACAAACAATAACAAAGGTAAAAGTAAACTACTGGCACCTAAAAAAATAGAGTAGGGTGACAAGGTAGGCGCCCATTCGGCCAAAGCTTGTTGGAGTCGCCGAACTGTTTGGCGATTCACCAAATATACTGGAGCTCGCCTAATTTTCTTGTATGCAACCAGTCTATTTTAGGGCAGAAAGGCGAACAAGAACGAGTATGCGACTAGCGTCCATGCATCGCCTAATAGATATGAGACTTTGTCGAGTGCTCCAAGACTCCGAGCTATCAGGGAAAATGCAAAAAAGGCAGTGAAAGTCGGGTCGCCCAATCACTTCGGTGAATCGTCGAGTAGTGCATGAACCCTGCCTAATGTTACGATGACTCAGCCCACTATTGATGCAAATAAGGTGATCAATTTCGTGATCGCCGAACTGACTCAGTTATCCGCCGATGAAATCTTAACCTCGCAAAATCGCTTACACCTGCACATTCATCATAAATTATTTAAAACACTAACAGTTGGGTTGCCTCCTAAGAAGCGCCTTATTTAACGTCGTGGCAGGATGTGGAAGTATTTTCTAGAATCTTCCAGATACACAACTTCTGTCACAGAAATTTCCTGGCATTCTCCAAAATATAACTTCAATCGTTGCCCATTCACCTTGAAGGCAAGTCCTTCTTTAGCTTTGACTTCAATGACACCATTTGTGAACACCCGTGTTACTCTAAATGTACCTGAACATTTGGATTTGAGATTTCACGCAAAGAGTCTTAGTCGAGAATTATACAGCAACACCACATCTCTAACTAGAAATTCCCTCTTAGGGATTCTAGAATCATGCCACTTCTTCATCTTTTCTTTGTCGATAGCTGAACATTCATAGGCCCTGAAATTAAATTCATCCAATTCATTGAGTTGATCTACTCTTCCTTTTGAAGTCTTTGCCCAGTCCAGATTTAGAGCCATTAATGCCCATGATGCTTTGTGTTCCAATTTAATCGGTAAATGGCAAGATTTCACGAAGACTAGCTGATACGGAGACATAACGATTGGTGTCTTGTAGGCGGTGTATATATGCCCATAGATCATCATCTAGCATTCGAGACCAATTAGTCCTATTTGCATTTACGGTCTTGCCCAAGCTACTTTTGATCTCTAGATTCGAAACTTCCACTTGGACACTCGTTTCAGAATGACACTGAGTTTCTACTTTATGTCTCACCCATAGATTCTCAATGCAGATGCAAAAATCCTATTGCAAAAATGGGATCCCCCATCACTAATAATACCCCGAGGAGTGCCGAACCTAGCAAAGATGTAGCATTTTAGGAACTGAACAACACTTCTCCCTTCATTGTTTGGTAGTTCGACAACCTCTACCCATTTAGAAACATAATCCACTACTACCAAAATGTACTTATTACAAAACGAGCTCACAAATGGACCCATGAAATTTATTCCCCGAACATCAAATAACTCAACTTTTAGAATAAGCCTGAGAGGCAACTCATCTCTTCTGGACACTACACCTTGCCTTTGACATTGAGTGCGCTTCTTAGCAAACTCACGAGCATCTTTGTAAATGGATGGCCAGTAGTAACAACTTTGATGAATTTTAGTAGTTGTGCACATCCCACCATGATGAGCACCAATCGGTGATGCATGACAAGCATGGAGAATTTCATTGAATTCCTCCTCCGGCACACATCTCCTAATGATATGGTCTGCACACTGTCTGAAAAAGTATATTTCATCCGAAAAGTATTTCTTGACATCGAACAAAAACCACTTTTGTTGATAGAAGTTTATTTCCTCCGGCATCAATCCACACACTACATAGTTAAAAAAATCAACATACCAAGGTGTTTGTTGAAGAGTTACCGTAAATATATGTTCATCGGGAAAGGCATCATTGATATCTACCTCTAGCTCATCATTCTCCTTGTCTTCTAACCTTGATAGGTGGTCAGCCACCTGGTTTTCACAACCTCTTTTGTCTTTGACTTCAAAGTCAAATTCTTATAATAGCAGCACCCACCTAATTAATCTTGGATTGGCATGCTTCTTTGCCATCAGATACCGAATGGTAGCGTGGTCAATATGAATAACCACTTTGGTGCTGTCACGACCCGAGAGCACCCCCCATGTCTTAAAAAGGCATACTCGACCCCAAAGGGGTCTTATACAAACCACATAGTCATTCATTGCATTCAATAATGAAAATAGTGCGGAATGAAAAACTTAATTACATCCACACATTCAAACTTCATTAAAATAACTTTAAAAACACACAGCTGAAGTCTAAGTCTCACATGGCCATCTTAGACACAAACACAAAACATAAGTAGGGACACAACCCTTTACAATAAAACAAAACTAAAAGTGTCTATTACATGAACAAAAGAACTTAAAAGTCTTATCCTCGAATCCATGAGGACATACCAAGTCTTGGAGGAAAGCAATCCAACACTTCAAACTAGCTAGGAGGGATCACTTGCCGGAACCTACACTTATAGTAAAAATATGAAGAATATGGGTTAGTACACAAAATGTACTAAGTATGATGACCATGCAAAACATGCTTAAAAAGGGACATTTTGGTTAGAAACCATGCATTATGCCACTTTTTGAAGTACCATGAATAGTTGCATAAAAGACATACAATACAAGCATAAACATCAAGTAAGTCATAATATCACCTTTAAACAATTACAATATGAAAACCTTTACCTTGGACCTTCACCTCAAGA
>JAJOOO010026794.1:0-24500 GCA_029582685.1 Solanum piurae
ATGTAGCATATTTTCAGAGATATTACAATTAGGAATAGCATATATTTAGGGATATATAGCAGATTTTTAGGCATGTAAATCAGAATTCTTTCTATTTAATGGAAGAACTCTCATTTGAGAGAACTCATTCAGCAAAATTGACAGTGATAGCACTGGAAGGGGTAGGTTTTTAAAATCTCATTCTAAATGAAGCTACAGATGCTCAGTTGGAATGTGTGGGGTTATATGAAAGCAATTAAAGGAAACTCTGAAATCAGGATGAAGAGTCTGAGTTTGCTGTACTTTTGGTGTAAACAGGATATGGTGGGGGAGGTAGTAAGTCTAGTGGACTTCAGAGGACAATTGTAAAGTTCTTTTTTGGGTTTTTGGTTATCAGGATGCCCTATGGGGTTGTAAATCCCACCTCATCAGTTGTTATTTGATGAGTTTTTTTTTTGGTGTGAATACAAAGTTACCTTATCAAAAAAATTTAAAGGGAACTCTGAAATCTTTAATCCACAAGTTGAAAACTGATCTACTATGCCAGTATGCCTTCAAGAAACCAAATGAGGAATGGACATCTAGCTTATCGCAAGTGGGAGATATTGCATGCCTTCAAGATACCAAAATTGATGAATGAACATCTAGCTTTTCACAACAGGTGTTTGGAACTAGATGGATTGGCTGGGCTGAAATACAATCTAGTGGCAGTAGTGGTGGGGAGATAATACTATCAGACAAGAGAAGTTGGAGCTGTATAGGAGTGCAACACGGATCCTACGCAATTTGTTATATGCTGGAAAGTGTCCAAGTGTATTATAGGTGGTGTTTCACAGGGGTTTATGGCCTTCACACAAATCCTCAAGGAGAGAAACTTTGGGATGAGCTTGCCGTAATCAGAGGACTATGGAATGATCAGTGGGTGATTATAATGTTTGCAGATATGAGTGCGTGTTTAAACTGCACCAGAAGATCAAAGGCAATGAGAGGCTTCTCAGAAACAATTGAAGATCTGTGCCTTATAGACATGCCTTTACAAGGTGCAGCCTTTACCTAGTCTAGGGGTGAAAACAGACTTTAAGTATCAAGAATAGACAAGTTCCTAATTGCTAATGAATGGAGCAACACCTTCAGGAAGGTTAAACAGATGTTCTCAGATCATAAACCCATAATGCTCTAAAGTGGAGATTGAGAAATAAACTCCTCCTACTTCAAAGTTCAAATTTGAGAACATGTGGCTACAAGTTGATGGGTTTCTAGAGAAAGTTAAGGTGTTGAAACTGATAGATAGTCTACCCACCTATATTCTGTCCCTATTCCTTATCCCATGCTTGTGTTGAAACTGATAGATACAGTTAAAAGGAATTTTTTGTTCTAACTTTGGTGGACAGAGTTATCTAGTACCTATTGTTGGTGGGAGGTGACAGATGTCCCTTGGAATTAGTCGAGGTGCGCACAAGCGTCTGGACACCACAATTATAAAAAAAAAAGTTAAAAGGAATTTTCGGGTAGAAGGCAATAAAACTCACATATTCCATTTGGTAAAATGGAAAGCAATAACACAACCAAAGTCCCAAGGTGGCCTGGGAATCAAAGACCTCACGACCCACAATGAAAGTATGCTTATGAAATGGCTAATGGAGGTACTCACGGGAGGATCAAACCCTTTGGAAGAAGGTGCTGAAGGAAAACATGGAGGGGTGGAGTCGAGGTTTTTACTGAGTTGAGTAGTCTCCGGTCCCTTATATTCTTTGGTGCACCCATAGAGTTCCTTGTTGTATAGAAGATTGGGTGGAGTTTGTAGAGAATCATATCTTTTTAGATTCTTTACCTTTTGGTATACCCCTTGTATACAGTCAGTTTTTGGCCATGTTTATGTATGAAAATACATTTACTTGATAAAAAAAATGCTAAGAGAGAGCACCTGATAGCTATATAAAAGTAGGATCAGTAACCAGTTTGTGATGTAGCCAACTTGGATGTCCTGCTAGATTGGTTTAAACATTGGAACTGAATAGAATCCGTTTGAGAGGATCTTAAATTAGAAAGGTAATCAACTTTCCAACCTTGATATCACTGGTCCGTTCTTTTAGCCTTGCATTCCAAGTGTCTGAAGTACCTTTTTATACTAAGCCACTTGATTGAGTATAGCACAGATGATGGAAAACTGACACTGTTGATGAAGCAAGCAAATGTCCATCTCTTTTAGGATGTCTGTTGTCTGACCACTAATTTCTGCTCTTTGCAATATTGATTTTGTCGAAATGCCATTTAGTTTGGTGGTAATATTTTCATGTATGTGAAATTGGTATGCTCATTTTCTGTGCACTACTTTTCCCTGAGCTCCTTGACTTTTTATAGTGTTGAAGACATTCTTCAAGTTCTCATTGTCTTCATAGTCGAGTCTTTGGAGTTGAATTTTGCACTTCTATTTCCGGAGAGGCACACACTTCTTCGTGTTTTGCCTGTCCTTGTTGTCCTAGCAGCATCATCAGAGAAAGATAGTGAATCATTGTACAAAAGGGTGAAAATCAACAGACTTATTAACATATTTAAGGTATGTTCATTTGTTCTTGTGCAAATTTTGAACTGAACCTTTGAGTGCAGTAATCTTTTTTTCATGTTCTGTTTCTTATTATGATATGAACTTTAATACCGTGTACTGTTGAGACTCTGGAAAATGTCCTTATTACCTTTCTCTTTATGCAGAATGATCCTGTGGTACCTGCTTTCCCAGATCTTCACCTGTCTCCTGCTGCGATTTTAAAAGAGTTATCGACATACTTCCCTAAATTTTCTGCACAAACTCGGCTTCTCACTCTTCCAGCACCTCATGAGCTGCCACTGCGTGAGGCACAGGAATATCCTTTCTCTGTTTCTGACCTTTAATCTTCCTTTGTTGCTTTTCATGCTGTACAAAAAAAAAATTTGGCTTCATGCGAGTCAGATTTGGTTTTCCGAAATTAACTTCTTATTACTGCCAATAACTTGTAAACAGATTCTCTTGAAACAGAATAGAACTTTAGCGCCTGCGCCTTTTCTTTTCATATTCCAATTGAATCTTATCAGCCGAAAATCTATTGTTTTTTTTATAGGAAATAGTTAAAGAAAGCTTGCAATGTCCAGTTCCTTCTTTTTATTTTAACTTTTCCCTCTCTTCTTCACCAACAGTCTCAAATACTTTTCTCTATGAACTTTATCACTTTAAAGTTCGACAGCCAAGGAGAATATTACTCTAATTTAAAGTGGTTTCACGTTGTACTCATTTCTTGAACCCCCCCCTCTCTCTTTTAATAGTAGTAGTTTGAATCCATGAAACTTTTTTGGCCTTCGAATGAGTATATTGTTTCTTTTTTAGTACTTAAATACAGTAAGCTGTTTTAAAAATGTTTTTACTAGAGATGCAAGTATTATAATTTTTTTGTAAAATATTAGGCAGTTCACATTCAGTTTTATTCTGAGTTTAAATGCTTTAGTTCTTTGAAAAGTACATGTTATATATAGGAGTTTAGTTTGTATTTTTAGCTTATAAGTTATATCTCAACATACTTTCCTTGTGTTTCTTCTGTTTGTCTAATAAACTTCTTGTACTATCCACTAGAAAATTTTCAAGGGATTCCTTTAAGTAATTTCTTAACGCCATTTACTTATCAGAGGCAATATCTGATTGTCAACCATATTGGGGCGATCCGTGCTGAGCATGATGACTTCACTGTTCGTTTTGCTTCAGCCATGAGTCAGGTTACTCTCTCTCTCTCTATATATATATATTCACTAGAGTTGATAACAAGTCAAGTGCACACATATGGATTAGCAATATTTTGATCTAGACTGATTAACAAAGTTATGAGAGATTGGGCGAACTTTGTTGATAGTTACATGTAAATTGTTTTGAAGTCCTCAGATGATAACCTCTTAGGATACCTGCTTTTCTCTTTTGATTAATTGAATTCTCTTAGTTATCAAAAATATATTATTATATTTGAGACTTTGTTGATAGTTTTATGTAATTGTTATACCCAAAAGTTTATTGTGGCTACTCTGACATTCTAATAATTAGCATGTCAAAACGTCATTATCATTTGTTTTAACTATTTCGAGTTAGAAACTAAACTTATTATATATAATATACTCCCTCCATTTCAATTTGTTTGTCTAGATTTGACTTGGCACGGTATTTAAGAAAGTACGGAAGGCTTTTGAATCTTATTGTCCTAAACTAAAATAATATAGAATATGCCAAAATGTCCTTTAATCTTGGGATCAACATGCCATGTGGAAAGTTGGAATTAAAAAGTTGCCAAAAAAGGAAAGAGACGTTCTTTTTTAAATGGCCTGAAAAGGAAAGTAAGACGAACAAACTGGTTTGGAGGGAGTAACTAAGAAGAGTTTGAATATTTTGATAATTATATATTACATGTCTGACTTTTGATGCTACAAAATAGATTCACAATTAAAATCTCAAAAAGAGATACTAATTAAGATTCACAGTTAAAAAAACTTAACAAGATTAATTTCAACGCATAAAATAAAAATATTTTCAGCAATGTTACGTAGACTTTTTTACAGGTACGTATCAACCTGGGTATCTGTGAATATCTCTAAGGGTACGCACATTTTTTACCAGCTTTTGCTGTATTTTAAGACATTCACATCATCACATGAAGCACCCATACTCATATCCCATCGTCCGTCATGAGTACATCCAGAGAAATGGAACATCCATGTAACAGAGATCTTTAGCTTAGAGATGTATGATGGAAATGTTAATATTAGAATTTACTGAACTTAATTTAATTTTTTCGTGTAGCTAGTCAGTCCTGTACTTCAAATATGAATTTTCCTTTCAAATTAATATGAGGACTTCATTGCTACAGCAGGGACTATTGAATCTAAATTTCAAGTTAAAACTTATTTTTAAGGAGAGATTGGAAGATACAAAATTTTTGTTGAATTCAGATCGATGGATTTATTTGTGAAAAACATACGGAGGAAAAGTAAAGAATGGGGAAGTAAAAAGGTATTCTATACTTGACCATTGGCATGGCAACCAACTGTCACTTCTTATCCTTTTTCTTATCTTTTATTTGTTTCCTTTACTCTTAAAATATGTCTGGAACAATGTTCTGGCTGTCAACATTCTTCTTTTTGTTCTTTTATTATGGTTGAGAAATTAGAAGAAGAAAAGAAGAAGAAGAAGAGATATTGGAATTGAATTGAATTGATCTATCCCTCAAGTTGATGGGATTAAATAGTTGTTACAGATAATGTAAATAAGGAAAGAAGATAATAAAATATTACACAATCTCCTAACTACCTAATTAAAGAGATTAAGGAATATTCTCATATCTAGATTATTTAATCATACCATATTTAAATATTCTCATATCTACACTATCCAAATATACCATAATTAACACTCCCCCTCAAGCTGGAGCGTATAAGTTATATGCTCCTAGTTTGCCACAAATATAGTCAATTCTAGATCCTCGGAGTGATTTTGTGAAAATTTCCGCCAGTTGATCGTTTGAGTTGACAAAACTTGTGGTGATGTATCCAAACTCAATCTTCTCTTCAATGAAGTGACAATCTATCTCAATGTGCTTCGTTCTTTCATGGAACACGACATTAGAATTGATATGTAGTGCAACTTGGTTATCACAAATCAATGTCATCGGTTCAACTCCTCCCATCTTCAATTCTTGGAGAAGTTGTCTCAACCATATAAACTCACACGTAGCTAGTGCCATAGCTCGATATTCTGCCTCTGTGCTTGATCTAGCTACGACAACTTGCTTTTCACTTTTCCAAGATATTAGGTTGCCTCCAATCAGAACACAATACCCTGAAGTGGACCGCCTGTCAGAAGGAGATCTTGCCCAATCTGCATCAGAATATCCGACAATGTTGGTGTGTCCCTTATCTTCATACAATAAACCTTGTCCTGGAGAGCTTTTGAGATATATCACAGGATGCGAATCACTGCATTCTAGTGACTATCACAAGGTGATTGCAAAAGTTGGCTAACTACACTAACAACAAATGAGATGTCTGGTCGTGTTATCGTAAGATAGTTGAGTTTGCCAACAAGTCTATGATATCTGCTAGGATCTTCTAGAGGACCCCTCTATCCTGGAATAAGCTTTGTATTTGGCTCCATTGGACTATCCACATGTTTGCAATCCAACATATCAGCATCTTCCAAAATGTCTAAGACATATTTCCTTTGAGTAATAGCAATACCATGGCCAGATTGTGCCGCTTCAATGCCTAGAAAGTATTTCAAGAAGCCCAAATCCTTAGTCTGAAAGTGACTTGAGAGGTGTTGTTTGAGTTGAGCAATACCTTCATAATCATCTCAATATTATCAACATAAACAATTAAAAAGATATGTTTGCCATGAGATGAATGCATATAGAACACAGGGTGATCAACTTATGTTCGGATCATTCCAAACTATTGGACAACAGCTCGAAAACGAGGAGACTGCTTGAGACCATAGAGGGATCAACGAAGTTTACAAACTAGTCTAGACTCCCTCTGTGCAACAAATCCTGGTGGTTGCTCCATATATACCTCTTCAGCAAGTTCTCCATATAGGAATGCATTTTCGATATCCAGTTGAAAAAGGGGTCAATGATTCATTGCTACCATACAAATGAGAAGACGGACAAAAGCTATCTTTGGCAACTGGTGAGAAAGTATCTCATAATCGATGCCATAAATCTGAGTGTATCCCTTAACAACCAGTCTTGCTTTGAAACGATCAATAACTCCATCCAAACCTACCTTAACTGTGAATACCCAATGACAACCAATTGTGGTTTTGCCTTCAGGTAAAGCAACAAGCTCCCAAATACCATTATCATGCAAAGCAGGCATCTCCTCAATCACGCCAACCTGGATGAACCAGTGCTTCTGCCACAGTCTTGGGAACTTTGACTGATGATAAGTTTGTAAGGAAGGCATGATATGAAGGTGACAAACGATGATAACTTTAAATAAGAATAAACGGGAGTTTGATTGGCAGTAGTTCTAGTACCTTTGCAAAGAGCAATGGGAGGATCATCAGATAAGTGCTCGACCGAAGCAGAAGACATTGTTGGAGCAGGTAATGAGTCACCAAGATTGCTTTGTGCACCTGTATCAGAGTTAGAAATACCAACTGGATTAGCAAGTTCAGCAGGAGGTTGAGGTCGTCGGGAATAATAGACCTTAAGAGTTGGAGGTGGCATTGGGGTTGGAATAGTTGGGATGGGAAGAACTGCTATAGCCTTCTGATTTTCCGTATTAGGAGACAAATACGGAGAAGTCTCGAAAAAAGTAACATCTGCAGAGATCAAGTACTTATTGGTAGAGGGATCAAAGCATTTGTAACCTTTTTTGTAGACGAGAATACCCAAACAAGACACATTTAAAAGCCTTGTGCTGAAGTTTATCTTTTTTGGGGTAAGGTTATGAACAAAACAGGTGCAACCACACACGTGGAGGAAGAGGAAACAAATTTTGATTCGGATAAAGGACTGAGTGAGGACTCTGGTACTGCAAAACAGATGAAGGTATGCGATTGATTAAATAGCAAGCAGTAATAACAACATCACCCCAAAAACATAAAGGGACATGATTGTGAATGAGCAATGTTCGAGCTGTTTCAATTAGATGTTTGTTCTTTCGCTCAACAACTCCATTTTGTTGAGGAGTATGTGCACAAGAAGACAAGTGCAATATGCCCTGGGATGACATAAAAGAAGAGGAAAGTATTCTTGAGCATTATCACTGATTAACTTCCTAATGGAAATACCAAATTGATTGTGAATTTCAGCATGGAATTTCTGAAAGATAGAGAATAGCTCAGATCTATTTTTCATTAAAAATAACCATGTGCACCAAGAATAGTTGTCAATAAAGTAACAAAATAATGAAAGCCTAAGGAAGAACTGACACGACTTGGACCCCATATATCCGAATGAACGATTTCAAACATAGAGGTGGCCCTATTATTGACGCGTTTTGGGAAAGAGGAACGAGTGTGCTTACCAAGCTGACACGACTCACATTCTAACAAAGATAAACTAGATAAATTGGGGACCATCTTTTGCAAATTCAGGAGACTTGGATGACCCAGTTGACTATGGAGCAATTCAGAAGAAACAACAGAAGTGAAAACAACATGTAGTTTTGGGATAGAGTAGGTACAATCCCTGCGACTCATGTCCTTTTCCAATCACCTGTCCGTACTCCGATCCTGCACAAGAACAAAATCATCAAAGAAGGTTACAATGCATTTCAGATTTTTTGTTAATTTGCTAATGGAAATAAGATTATATGGACATTCAGGTTGCAAAAATGACTGATTTTAAAGGTATGGAAGGCAGAGGATGAGCTATACCTATCCCTTTTACAATCGTCTTTGATTCATTCGCCAAACAGTAGAGAAAGTAGAAGGGGTATTAAGAGTAGAGAAAGTGTTTTTGTTACCAGAAATATGGTCAGAAGCACCAGAATCAAGAATCCATTGTTCCTAAGACGAAGACGGTGCGACATAAGCAAAGGAGTTACCAGGTTGTATTGTGCAAGCAGTTGATGATTGTTGCCTTGATGTTTGATACCGAAGGTAGTCATTATAGTCTGCTCCAGTTAAAGTGATAGATTGAGATGATCCATCCATTATGTGCCTCTTTTTTTTTTTGTCACAAAAATAAGTATTGGAGAAAGAGAGAGATGAGACTTGACAATTTTCTGATATGGTTGATTTAGCAACCAATTGATCAATCCCTCTTTTTTTTTTCCAGTTTCTGTTATTGAAATAGAACATTCAGAGAGAGGCAAAAAAAAAAACCAATAGCTCTGATACCATGAGAAATTAGAAGAAGACAAGAAGAAGAAGAGATATTGGGAATTGAATTGATTGATCTATCCCTCAAGTTGATGGGATTAAATAGCTATTACAGGTAATGTAAATAAGGAAAGAAGATAATAAAATGTTACACAATCTCCTAACTGCCTAATTAAAGAGATTAAGGAATATTCTCATATCTAGATTATTTAATCATACCATATTTAAATATTCTCATATCTATACTATCCAAATATACCATAATTAACAATGGTGTTGGCGTAAACAATCCTAACTTGTTTGAGACTCATGCGTAGTAGTTGTTTTCTGGTATTTGGGCTGGGGAAGAGGCAGAGCATGGGGATGGGATAAGGAAGTTGTACCAAACACAAGTGGCAAATGAAAAAAAAAGAGTTTTTGGGGAGAAATTTTAGTTTCCAAAGAACTGTAACTGAAAAAGAAACTAATTTCTGGCACTCAAGGCTTTAGTCTAGTGGTAAGAGTGTAATCCATGTCCCATGATGTGCGGGTTTGGCGCATGTCACGGGTTCGAACCCTGTCGCAAACAAAAGACTCTTATTTAAGCAGAGAAGGGTAGAGGGGTGGGCGGGCACATTTTGAGAATGAGAGGAGGGATGTAACCATTTTCCACTGAGTTTCACAGTGCACCATTGTCCCTCTGGAGATTCTGGGTTATTAAAAAAAACCAATTCTGCTAGAAGAATATACCTAAAAACTTGAATCAGGAAATCTAACTAAGCTCTGTTTTCGAGTTACTTTTTGCCTAAGATATGGAAAATGAAAATTCAGTAAACTAGTATTTTGTGAATACCCTGGTTATGTTGCATATAAATCGTTATTAGGTAATGTCCCTGATCATATTATTTCTCGACTTTCTTTGCAGCTTGTCTTGCTAAAATCAATTGATGGTGTGGATGTTGAGTGGGTTAAGGAAGTCAAAGGAAATACTTATGACATGGTTGTTGAAGGTTTTCAACTCTTAAGCAGATGGACTGCACGAGTTTGGGAACAATGTGCTTGGAAGTTTTCTCGCCCATGCAAGGATCCTGTTCCAATGGAGTCACATGACATGCCTGCATCATTTTCCGACTATGAAAAGGTTTTGTTATAATTTTATGTAGCTGAGTGCTCTCTTACATGTAATGGTGCATCTCGGTGAAATTCTCATTCTCTTTTGCCTCCTCTCTCCCCCCAACACAAAAAAATAAAAAATAAAATTGAAGAGAGCTACTTCCTTTTTAATGCATCTGACATGATATCTCTTAATATTCTTAAATTGAAATGAAGGTGGTACGCTACAATTATAATGCTGAAGAAAGGAAGGCTCTGGTTGAACTTGTAAGCTATATCAAGAGTATTGGGTCAATGATGCAAAAGGTGGACACTTCAGTGACCGACGCCTTGTGGGAGACAATCCATGCAGAGGTGCAAGATTTTGTACAAAATACGCTGGCGACAATGTTGCGGACTACCTTTCGGAAAAAGAAAGACCTTTCTAGGTGGGAGCCGCTTCCTCCTTTTTTTTTTGAAAGTTTTTCTTACTATGCTCCTATTAGGTCAATGAATACTCATAAGTATGTAATATGTTCATCCTGGTCAAACTTTGAATGCATGTTTTGACTGGACTAGGATACAGATTTTCTTTAGGATCAACTTGTCTTTAAAGCAACATTTTATTCCCAAAGTTCAACAACAAAATGCGCAGTATAATCTCACAAGTGGGGTCTGGGGAGGGGATGGTGTAATCAGATCCTATTCCCGAATTTCAAGCGAAACTATTTTTTATAACTTATTCTAGGATGAGCAAACAATATTTCGTTAATAAGAAAATCAAAGAAAGGACAAAGAGGGTGTTTGGCTTAGCTTAACCAACTTTTAAGAAGTTTTCTACCCTCAAGAGTGTTTGGATATTTTAAAACGACTATAAAATTTAAAAGTTAAAAGTAGACACCCCCTACTTTTTATTTTTTAAACTTAAAAAGTTACTTTTTAACTTAAAAGTTACTGAAGTTTGACTTTTTAAAAACTACTTCTAAAAAGCTACTTCTTTTATTCACTATGAAAGTTTTTCTTGAAGGAGAAGAAACAATTTAGAGTGATGAAACTCCGTAAGCATAACATTCTGATGTTGACCTTGAAGAAGATTAAAAAAATGTTTTTTTTGGGATAGCAATTTAGAATTGAGTACTTTATTCTGAACGTGGAGAGGCGTACAATTCTACTTTGAAGTGATGAAACAGACACAACTAAGCCAATGTAATTGTACCTTGTAGGGTGGCTAAGACTGTATTTTACAAGTGATTTTGGTTACTAATGGGTAAGAAGACCACATGGGGGTTTGTGGGATTAGAAATTTTGTTCTCGGTCCCTTTTGGTCTTTGTATGCTTTGTTTGTGTTGAGTAATTTTTGCCTCAGGATTAAGCAAATGCTTTAGCATTTGAGAAACATTTAACTTTTTATATGAAGCCAAAGAGATTTGTCTCTCGAGTATCATACCCGACATATGTAATAGTTCTTTTAAATTAGAATGCTTTGTTGTCTTACATAACTGATTTGGATACTTGAATTTTGGTCTAATTATGATTCTTCTAGTCTCTAAATGCTCCACATTTTTGCATTGTTGTCAGGATTCTTTCTGATATGAGAACACTTTCAGCAGATTGGATGGCAAATACTAGTAAGCCAGAGACTGAAATGCAGTTATATCCGCATAGTGGTGAAGAAAGCAGAGGGACCTTATTTTATCCAAGGCCAGTAGCACCAACATCTGCTCAGGTTTCCTTACTTATATTTTCTGATTTGGGATTTCAATGTCGTAAAGTACACTTCAAGTGCAAATTCTCATTATTGTTAAACACATGACAAGCATAAATGATGTATCTATATTCTTACTAACTCAAAATATTGCTCTGGGTGGAAGTACTCCTTTAATGATTTGTGGTCTCTTATCTCATCTGAATACTGGAGACATCTGACACAAGAGATTTAAGTGGCCAAAGTGAGAGTTTACTACTATCTCTCTTTATAAGCTTCATTGTCCTTGTACATGCATTGTCATGATCTAAGTAGTAGTGGATGGGAGTGTTCCGTTACTTATCTAATATGTTTATTCTGTAAGACACAAGATGTATAATTCTACCATTATGATTATTAATTATTTCGGTATGCTTTGAATAGTTTGCATTTAGAGTTTCACATCCGTGGAATGTCTTAAGTATCTTTTTCATTACTATATTAATCATTTTTTCTCAAGATAGAAGTAAATTTTGAAATCAAACTTACAACTTTGAATCTCTCCATGTAGTGGTGCTTTTTTTCCTCTATAAGCTATTGCCAAATTGATAGCAACTAGCAAACTGATAATGATGGAAGTGATTATATCAAAAAGAGATATACTTCAAATGCATCTACCTTGGATATTGGGTATACTGTATGTTACTCTTATCAATGCTTGACTTCTCCCTTTTGTCAGGTCCATTGCTTGCAGTTCCTCATATATGAAGTGGTTTCCGGTGGCAACATGCGGAAGCCTGGTGGTATTTTTGGAAATAGTGGTTCTGAAATACCTATCAATGACTTGAAACAGCTGGAGACATTCTTCTACAAGCTTGGTTTTTTCTTACATGTATTAGACTACACAGGTATCTATCTATACTATGTTATTTATCTCCTTTAAGGCAGACAAACATTGTTGATCTTTTTCATTAATGTGCAAGTTAGGTGTAGAACTGTTGGTGATACTGTACTTGGTTAAAGTCACTTGCATGTACAAGAGCATATGAGTTCTTCTGTATCATCACACTGGCCTTCATATGCCACTGCTTTATGTTTCTCCTCCTGACTCCTCTAACGATTTTGAGCATATAACAGTGTTTATTTTGTAATATATCTTCCTAAGTATAATCCAATTCCATGCACTCCCTGCAGCTACCCTAGGAACTTTGACCGATCTTGGTTTCTTATGGTTTAGAGAATTCTATCTGGAGTCTTCTCGTGTTATACAGGTATATAAGTGTGAACTTGCTTGATGATCTTTTTCTTTTGTGTAGTTAAATTCTAATTTGCTAGAAGTTTTGGTGTTGGTGGTATATCAATGGATTTCAACTTCACAAGTAAAGGCTCATTTCTTAATACATATCAGTATCCATTTATTCCTTTCGTGTGAATTGACATCAGGATGCTCCCTGAATCTTCTTAACATCTTAAAAGTTGTGCCCGAAACCAAAAAAAATTTGTACAGAAAAGACTTTGCCTAGTTCTTCTTAAGCTTTCATGGCTATTTCAAGAAATTTTATCCATTTCTATTTACAGTTCCCCATTGAATGCTCCCTTCCATGGATGCTGGTGGATCATGTGATCGAATCTCCAATTATTGGCCTTCTGGAGAGTGCCTTGATGTCATTTGACGTCTATAACGATGCTGCTCAGCAAGCATTAGTGATCCTCAAGCAACGTTTTTTATACGATGAAATCGAAGCTGAGGTAACAAAACGTTACATTTGCATATTAATATTGTTGATCCAGGGAAACCCTTTAGGTCATCGTCTCTCCATCTTCCTAACTTCACATATGTACATGCAATCTCTATATTCAGCAGATTTTTATGCTGTGAACAACATTCTTAATTCCATCTTATGAAATAAGGAAATCTATTATTTTGAATTTCAAGCATTGTTGTCACCTTGGAGATATCCTCACGTCATACTTAAAATGCATTTGGTTTAAGATATTGTAATGTCAATTATGCTTTAGGAAATCTAGTTTAGTAGTCTCAATAGAAAGCAATATCTTCCCCGTGTGAATTAAAGGCTATTACAGAACCTTTTGTTTTCCATATTTTCTCCAGGTGGACAATTGTTTTGATATATTTGTCTTGAAGTTGTGTGAGACTATTTTTACATACTACAAAAGTTGGGCAGCCAGGTACCTCCTTTCTTTACCTTTTGTCTTATTTTTTTACTGAATAAGATGGTCTATAAGAAGTTGAGGATCCCTATTCTGCAGTGAGCTACTTGATCCATCATTTCTCTTTGCCATAGACATTGGTGAAAAGTTTGCAGTCCAGCCTATGAGATTCGTAGCTCTTTTAAAAACGACTAGAGTGAAGGTACATATAAACTTATAGTCTGTATATGGTCATGAACTTATCTGTTTTACCAGGGTTCATTTTTTTATGTCCATTGGTAGTGGGTTCAACTAGTACTCAAGCAACCTCGTTTTCTCTGGTCTATGGAATTTTCCAAATTTGCATTTGATTCCATTCTTCAAAGATTGTGAAAATATCCTGGCTAGCGTGCACTGAGAGGTTTGGATATGCTTTGCTTAACAGACACGGTTCAATACAAGTGACTTGTCTTGACAAGAATTGTTTTTCCAAAACAAAATTAGTGTGTCAAATTAAGGACATGGAAAATGCTGTTGCTTTAATAATTTGACCAAGTCTTTTCAATAAAAGGAAAAAAAGATATGTATCTACAAAGAAAAAAGAAAAAATATTATATCTAACAGTACTATTGTCAGAAAAAACATAATATTGTATCCGTCAAAGGTTCCACAACCCACTTATCAAAGAAAAAAGGGGGAAAAAAAGAAAAAGAAAGTTTATGCAAACATAGACCAAAACAAATCATGGATATTGTTGGAATCTTATTGAATATTTTAGAATGGGCATTCGGTAGTTCAGTTTGGTTTCGGTTTATTTTTTTGGTTTTATCAGTTTTTGGTTATCAAATTTATTGTACCAAACACTGAACAGAATTAATTCGGTTCGGTTCGGTTTTTTGTAATTCGGGTTCGGTTCGATTTGGTTTTTGAAGGCTGGAACTAGTAATTAGTACGACTGAATACCTGGAAGGCTTGAACTAGAAGTTGAAATCGCGGTAATAATGATGCAGTTTGCCGAACACGTTTGCTGCCGGTGGACCATGGTTTCTGGAGGCTGGAACTTGGAAGAGAAGGGTGCAGTGGCTGTTGCTGTAAATTGTAAAATGAAAAAATAAAATAAAATGAAAATCTAAGGGCTAAGGGTAAAAAAGGAAATAAAAGGCTTAGTACTAAAATTATAAAAATATCTAATATTTGTATATTAGTGCATATATTTCGGTTAAACTGAAATACCGAAAAATCAAAAAATTTCGGTTTGGTGTTTCGGTATTTATGCCCAGCCCTAATAGTAGGTGACTTAATTTACTTATATTGTAATTAGGTATTGATTTACTTTGCTTCTTAGGACATCTAAACCATTGAGTGAATAATCAAAGCTGAGTTCTCTCTTTGGCTTCACATGGTATCAGAGCCTTGGTGAGAAACATTCAGAAAAGAAAACTCAGTAAAGTAGGTCAACGTGTTTCAACTTCCGCTAATGTTAGGGTTGATTTGCGTCATCTCTTGTTTTGCGAGTGTTGTGCGAAAGCCAACACTACCACGAGGTTCGGAAAACTCAGGCAAGCAAACCCAGTAAGCCTCTCGCCTCCACGCGTGAGCAGTCTTTCGATGTGTTTTGAGTCGCTCTTCTTTTCCTTGGTCGCCTGCTTATTCTGCCCTGACCCATACCTGTCCTACCAGTTTCGTCAACCAGATTCAGATCTATCACTGTTCTGGCAAGTTTACAGTTGTTTTGTTGCGTATGGGAAGATTTTCCCCAACTTTCATACACCGAAAGTTTCTAATATGTTGTTTCCGACCCCATCCACAAGCTTTTTTTTATTGAAAATATTCATCGGAAGTTTTCAGCTAGTGATCTAGCTCTTCAATTCATTTCCTTTAGGGTTGATATTTTTGGCTCCAAATATACGAGAATTGGAAATTTAAGTACTTTGATTACATTAGAACCCGTAATGAGAAGTTCAAATTATTTTACTTGGCTTCCTCGATTGAGTTGTGGTGCAAGGGTCAAAGTGTTCAACATCACTTGACAAAATAGGCTAGTGAGGTGATGAAAAGACCTGAGCATAGTGGGAAAAGGTTGACACTCGATCATGAAGTGGCGATCAATTGCTTCCATGTTGATGTCCTTATTCCATCCATTCCATACATGTTATTCAGGTATATATGGAGCATCCTCAGGCTTTGTTGTTTAGGTGGAGTCTAGTATCATTGTGTAGACTATGACAATCACTATTTAGTTTGAAGCAATTTCCTACACGGTTCGGAAAATTTTGCATGGTTCAAAGTGAATTTACAATTCTACATTCTATTGTCACTTTGCTCTAGGTTTGTGCATGTGCTTGGTGGTTTACGTCGATGTAGGGGTGGGCATGGTATGGTACAATATGGTATTTGAAAGTTTCGTTACCGTAATTTTGGTATTTGATTTTAAAACATAATACCATTGCTATAGCAATTTAATTCGGTATTTTGAAGTTCGGTTTTGGTATTCTATGGTATTGTAAATCGGTAGCCATACTTTGTTCAACTTCGACTAATATATACTCGTATAATAGAGTATTATGACTGACAATTAAAAAAAGGTCTCAATTGTATCATACTAACACTTTACACATGTAGAAATATATTATTAAAAATAAAGTATAAACAATTCCTTTTGTTAATCAATTAAATTTCAAATACATTTCAATCAAAATAGAGTAGTCAAAATTTTAACTTCTAAACATTTAGTTTATACTAATATTAGGTTACATGTTTGTTAATATTTTAATAATATATATATATTTTATTTATGTAACTATATACTTCGGTATGGTATTCGGTATTTCGGTATGTTATTTCTAAATATCAAATACCGTATCGAATACCAAAAAAGATTAAAATATATACCATATACCATACCAAATATCATAATATTAAAACCACTGTATTAAGAATTTTGGTATTATGTGGTAATTTGGTATATACCATACCATGCCCACCCCTACGTAATGCTTAGTCATTACATGTAATGATGAAGATGGAATTACCAAGTTGAAACATAACTTTTTCAACATTTTTAGACTAAGGATCTTTGTCGGTTGAGGTACTTCTTTGGCATTGAGGTTGCTCAATCCAAATAAAAATCTGTCATTTCATTGTGGATGTATGCACTTGATATTCTTGAGGAGACATGGATGAAAAGTTGTATACTTATTGATACTCTGAAGGGGAACGTCTTAGTTATCTGGGAAGATATAAGAGGCTAGTAGGAAAATCAAATTATCTCACTGTGACTCGACCTAACATTACTTTCCTGGTTAGTGTTGTAAGTCAGTTCTTGGATTCACCGTGTGACAGTCATTGAAATGAAGTTATCCACATTCTTCGATACATAAAATCTGTTGTAGGGAAATGGTGACTTTACGAAGGCCTGCATATGTTGTATGAACTCTTCAAAATCCCTACCGTACCCGTGTTGATAGGGTGTGGGTGTTGATATACAAGTATAGATTTGGCATGATCTCCCTCGGACATTCGATCCACTTTTGGATAGTGTGTTATAGTTGGGGGAAATTGTGTCTTGGAAAAGCAAGAAACAAAATATGGTTGCTAGATAAAGTGCAGCAAAAAATATCTGGGTACGGTAATGGCTGCATGTGAACTCATATGGATCAAGCAATTACTGAAGTAATTAAAATTTGGAGAGATTAAAGAAATGGAACAGTTGATTGGTTGGATTATCGGTGGATTCAATTTGAGCAACATGAACATTCTTTGCTTTACCGTGGAGAGAGTAGCACACATCACGGGTATGGCCCAATTTGTTATAATAGCCACATTTTGATCGTTTTTTCCATACCGGCCTCCATGTCGATTACCAGTCTGGATTCTAGAATAGAAGAATCTACAAGTGGTACTAGATGACTAGACGACATAGGTGGTGCAACTAGTCACAACACTTTAGCAAACATGCCATCCACAACAAAAGCAATAGAGTTAGCCAAAATTTGATCACACACTGTGTCAAGATCCAATGGAAGACCAACAAGTGTAACAACTAGAAACATCTTTTGGCGCTGCTCCAATTGCTTTTCAACACTTGAAGTGGTTGGCATTAACTCATTAAATTCTTCCATAACCACATGAACCTGTCTAAGATAGGTCAAGTTATCTGAGTCCTGCTTTTTAAGACTAGTCAATCGAGAAATCACATTATAAAGGTGGGATATGTCATCTGTGTATAGCCCATGAGCCTTTTCCCAAACTAAGAAGCAAGTTTGGAATGGTCGGAACAACAACATCGACTTCGAATCAATAGATTTCCATAATAGACCTATATCTCATAAAAAAAAGATTTTCATACCCGACTATATAATTGAGCATCAATCTTCTCCCATTCGTCCCTATCTTTTTCGGTAGTATCCTAAGCCTGTGTAACCAAGTGTTCCTGAACACCTTGTTCCTTGCACCATAACTGAACAGAGGAGGACCAAGATAAATAGTTCACACTACCTCCTATCAAAGGTTCTGTGGTGATACCATTGTTAGAGTTATTGGTGCCATAGATTTAGTGCTAAACATATCAAATCTAAGAGACATGAAAATAAATCATGTGTGAAAAAGAAAGGTCTGGAAAAGAACCCAAAGAATAGATCTGGAAAATGAAAAACTGCTTGTTGTCTTACTGGAAAATTAGATTTGACCACCGGAAACTGGTCAAAATGGGAAAAAAATTAAATGGGTAGGATCGGAGTGCTACGGCGAACCTATTGAAAAAAGGAGTTTGCCGTAAAAGTGCTTGGAAAACACCACACACGAGAATTTTCGATTATAATGGTGGTATTGGTATATGCACAATACCTCTGGAGAGTGTTAGAATCTTGGAATAGTGGAGGTTTTGCAGGAAAAATGCTCAACAATTTTGTTCTCTTATTTTATTCTTGTTTTGTCAGTAAGGAAAGCTTTGATACCATGTAAAATTAGGTTTTGGGCCTAACTCACACCCCAAAAGTTAGTTCAAAGGAATGAGGATTGCTTAAGCCATATAAGGAGACCACTCATCACCCCATCTCACGCCAAGGGCTGGACATATGGTGCGTAGGCAAGTTTAATTCTTTCTGGGCCCAACATCAGATGGGTCCTGCTCTTGCTCTGATACCATGTGAGAAAACAAGAGTTTGAGAGAGAACTCGGCTTGATTATTCCCACAAGCTATTCGGGTTTAAATAACTAAGTTTATATGTCTTAAAAAGGTGAGGAAATCAATACAAATCAATACTTAATTATAATAGGAGTAAATCAAGCTACCTACTATATTTACATATATGCTATAGAATATTTCCAGGATTCTAACAGTTTCTAACACCATGAACATCATGTTTACCCTTGTGGGGTGGGGGGAGTGGAAACGGAAGAAGACAAGGTCATTTATATATGTCATGCCTCATGTCCAGAAAACCTTTGACCTGGAGACAATGATCTTTTAAAAGCATATGTTGTATTAGTCTACAAAAATTTGAACATTATACTCGGGGTACCATTCATTTAAAGGAGATGCATCCATTTTGACCAGTTGTTTCTTTTTACTTAGATACCAGGTCATTTTTTACTCATTCTCCCTTTCTATATCATTTTTATATTTATGTTCTAAAGTTGGACTTGTATATGAGAATCTTGGTTTACCTACATTATGTTCGTTTCTATTGTGTTCATTTCTAACTAGAATTTTTTTAACATGCAGCTTCTAGGTAGGACCATCAACTTGAGAAGTTTGATTGCTGATAGGATGAACAAAATGTTTAGAGATAATCTTGAATTTCTGTTTGATCGCTTTGAATCACAGGATTTATGTGCTATTGTGGTAAATACTCTCACATATCTTCGGGATTAACCCAACTGAACATTTCTTATCTCTTGATTGAAAAAATTAACACTTTCTCTGTTCTATCTCTGTACATTTATCAGGAGCTGGAAATGTTGCTGGACATCTTGCAACTTACTCATGAATTACTCTCGAAAGACCTTACAATAGATTCTTTCAATCTTATGTTGAACGAGATGCAGGAGAATGTATCCCTTGTTTCTTATTCTAGTCGACTTGCTTCGCAGGTTTGTCAATGTCTTTCAATCCTGTGTGAAATTTAGTATGACAGATATTCATATTTATCAATCTCTGTTTATCTTCTGCTCCATCTTAACATTTCTTCATGATTCTGGTGAACTATTGCTATAATTACTATATTCTAAGCCCCACAATTCTAGTCAGTTTGAATAATATATATGTATATCACATAGTTATGAACTTCACTGATTTCCTATATGCATTTCTTATATAACCAATGAAAAGAGTGACACGCTTGCAGTAGTTATTATTTGAAGAGTTAATGTTGGACCTAATTTTGATACCGTGTCTTCTGAAACCTTAATGATAATTGGTGCAAATTAGTTACTTACCCAATTTTGCTTCTTTTGTAAGTTCTTCTTTCTGGTCTCCGCTCATATTTATAATTTCTGCATAACTTCTTTTAAAAAATATTAATGAAAATTTTATCAAAGAATAGCACCCAGAGAGTGCAATGAATAAAGAGTAGAACCCCCAAAATGCATCTTATTACACTAGCTACATGTGAAAAGAACTAAGGAAATACATCTATTTCCTATCTTCTTCTTGTATGTGCATAATGTTAAAAATTGCACCTTCTGAAATGTTGATTTTCCTTTTTGGAAAAAAAAGGAAGAAAAGATATGATTGATATGATTACAAGAATCTAAAGTTGCCTTCTCCTCATGTATTATTAGTGATTTTGATTAGAGAAGAGGTGCTTGGGAGTGGTGGGATTGATGGTTGACGCACTTTCTGTGTGGGGGTATGAATAGGAGTGGAGTGACAGAGTGGTACTGGGCTACAAAAAATGGCAGCTTCTCATTCAATTCAAGCAAGTGACGAGTACATTTACAGTAAATGATCGGGTATGTAAGGGTTTTACGGTGTAATAAGAGGAACCAGACAACAGAGAACTAGCAAACGTGGTTGACAAATTTAGCAGAAAGGGGCGAGAAATACAAATTGTGTTTGAACTCAGCATTTCTGTTTTATATAGTAGTATCATTGTCTTCTCCAATTGGCTCTTTTGAGCAGAGAAGTTAAATTGAGGTAGGTTTTTCAAAATTTTCTTCTCCTAGAGAGGCACAGTTGTTGATTGATTTCTTCCTCCTAGACTGAGAAACGGATTCATCACCTTTCTTGTTTTAGTTGAGAAGGACAACTTGAAACAGGAAACTCAAAAGAACTCTTCCTGCAAACCAGCATAACCTTGTATTTTCGAATCATTTTGTCTTGAGCAGTGACATGTTTCTGATATGCTGTCTGTCCGCCACCCTTATTTTGCAGTATGTCAGCTACACTAATATTTAGTTCTACCGTCTAGGTGTGAAATTTTGCACTCAGCTTCATATCAGATATTCTGTAATTCTTGAGTATGTTGAACTTTTTCCTCCAGTAATATCTGTGAAATATCAAAGGCTAAGTTAAGAGTTCGAGCTAAAAACTTAAAATAGTCCCCCCCCCCCCAAAGAAAAGAAAAAAGGTAAATACAGAAAAAGACAAAAGAAAAAGGAAAAAGTAAATAACAAGGAACTGATTACAGTAGGTTCCGTATGTAAATAGGGGGAAAACAATGCCTACTAGGGTACACAGATGCAGAAATACAACCTATCAGTTTGGTTACTGCAAGGTCTGCAATTTCATTAGAAAGGAAGTGCTGCAACTTGTCCATTGGTCAAGTGAAAAATGGTTTATAGACCAAGATTAATGTGCTGTGCATTAGAACAGTGCTAGTTTTATCATCAGTACAGTGGACTATCCTTGGTTGTCTTCATTTGTGCAGGACACTTGAACGATCAACCTGTATACGTGGATTATTGGATAACTGCCTATTCTATATTCTCAAATTTTATTCCCCGATGTGTGCTAATTTTTCTTCCTGAATTTTACAAATCACCCTGGACGAATTGTTTTCCAGTTAACCTTTCTAATTTAATTAAGAGTCCTGATAAGAAAGTTGTCAATGCCGGAACATCTCATTGATGTAATCAAGATACTTATTATGCTCTTGATGTGCTCTAGATTTGGACAGAAATGCAAAATGACTTCTTGCCAAATTTCATCCTCTGCAATACTACTCAGCGTTTTGTCCGATCAGCACGAGTGCCCCCTGTTCCTGTCCAGAAGCCTTCGGTTCCTTATGCAAAGCCAAATTTCTACTGTGGAACTCCTGTAAGAAACTATTTCCTTGGCACTTTCCTGATGTAATTATCTATTACATTGTTACTCTTTAAATGGTGTTTTCTGCTGTTACCATATTCAGGCTACTATAAGCTACTTAGTTCTTCAGTTGCAACTATTCTCTTATTCTTTTTCCTGCGGTTGTTCTTTGTATTCTCAGTTGTATGTTATGAATGTTGCTTTTGAGCTGAAGAAATGATATCTGAATCTTACTAATGCAATTTGAGAAAATGAGCTTAAAACTGATCAAATGAGGGTGCAAGTAGAACACACAGAGGAAAAAGAAGAGGCCAACCGTGATAGTTTTAGTGACGTCCTAGGTGTCTCTGCACATGCCTCGGTATAGGTGCGACATTTTGATAATTGAATGTGCTAAAAGGAGATGAGTTATATCTAAATTCTTGTTGTATGAAGTTGTTTCACAAAATCTATAATCTCTCTGAATGGGTGGCACTAACTAGAGACAGAATACAATAGCAGCAAATGATCTGTATAAAAGATACCAACTAGTTGTACTAAGGTTTAGCTTTTGTAATTACACTTACATTCAGTTATGTATCTGTAAGGAGTTTTAGTCTAGTTCGAGAGTTGTATGCCACTGTAGCGATAAATGTGAAATTTGAAGTAATTCAAGGTTCTGAAAGCCTGTAATTTGCTTACACTCTCTCTGGTTCATTTTTGTTTTTTTGATAAGGTAAATGAGTTCATTAACTCTTACCCCAAACTCGCCCTTATGCAAGTAGCATACCAAAGATAGAAAACCTACAAAAACATATGGTTTTCTATGAAAGACACCCACACCCAATCCTTTATACAACAAGGAATATCATGGGTGCACCAAAAATAAATAAAGGAATAAGAGGCTACTCCTCAAATTCACAAAATTCATCTCTACCCCTTTGAAAGCTCTCCTATTTCTATCTCCAGATACACACATAAGTGCTAGTGACGCAACTGTCCAAGCCTTGCGCCTTTTCCTCTTACCACGACTCCAGGTGAATATGAACTACTTTCCTATTCTTGACATCTTCCATGACATGCCAAACAAATTAAGTATTTTCAACCATAAAATCTAGGCAAAAGGACAATGTAGAAGGAGATGATTGATATCTTCACCTGCTTCCTTGCGCATAAAATACCAACTAACACTAGCCTTCCGCTTCCTTACAGTTTTGGCTGTCAAAATCTCTCCTCTGGCTGCAACCCAAATCGGAATCCAAATCGAGCCAAGTGGAAAGGCAACCTTCTCTTTGATCAAAAGGTTCTCATAGAAAGACTTGACAAAAGAAGCTTTGTCATTCCCCAAACCCCGCCTCCGAATATCATGGCTATCAAAAGACTTACATTGTTTGTGAAGTAAATCTAATAGTCTTTACCATCATGTATCCTCCGGATTTGTTGAATTGTCAACTCCTTTTGGTATGATACTATATGCATGTTGGCGAAATCATCTTTCAACGTGTTGTCCCCAAAATTTAACTCTCCTCCCATTTCCTATTTTCTTTAAGTCCGTGACCATCCGTATGTAATTTTTTCAATGACATTATATCTTCTATGACTATTAATCTTTGAAAAGATCTAGTGGTGTTGTCTTCATCATTCAACCACCTTACCCTTGACTTTTTTCCTCTTTTAAGTTTATTCTCATATAGGCTATGCAAATAACTTTTTGTTCATATTTATATTTGTCATACCCAAGAGAGATCTTCAAGTATCTTAGGTCCAAATTAAGGAGACGGGGCGATAGACGATAAGGTTGCACACTATATTGGAGTTGGGTGGGTGAAATGGAGGCTCGCCTTTGGAGTACTATGTGATGAGAATGTGTCGCCAATGCTTGAAGGTAGGTTTTATATAGTGGTGGTTAGACCTGCACTATTATGTGGGGCAAATTGTTGGCCACTCAAGAATGTCCATGCTCAGAAGATGAAGTTAGCAAAGATGAGGATGCTCAGATGGATGTGTGAACATACTAGGAGAGATATAATTAAGAATTAAATATACATGACAAGGTGGGAGTGGCTTCTGTGGCGAACAAGATGAGGGAAACAAAACTGAGTTGGTTTGGACATGTGAAGAAGAGGTGTAAGGATATGCGCCAGTGAAGAGGTGTGAGAGGTTGACTGTTGCTTCCAAATGCACACGCAAGTGTACGTGGTCGTGCAAGTAATATAGTGGCCCTAAAAGATCCGGATTATCGAACACAAATGACTAGTTGATTAATTATTTTTACTAAATTATACTAGTCTAATTATTTATTTAAGAGTGCCAAAAGAATTTGATTTATAAATAAAAGAATGTAAGAATTAAATTTGATACGCTCAAATTACACCTCCGTAAAGAAGCATAAGCGATCGTTATCAAGTAAAGAACCCAACTTGCAGGTTGGGGTCGATCCCATGAGGAAAATGGTTTAGACTTTACTTTAACACACAATTATATCCAATTAGTCAAAGTACTTCCAGAAACAAGTAATAAAAAGGGGGGATTTTGTGAAACAAATTGTGAGA
>JAJOOO010026795.1:0-19125 GCA_029582685.1 Solanum piurae
CTAAGCAACTTAACCAAAAACTATGCATTTAAATATACGGAAGCAGGTTTAAATGACTAATGAAATATGGAGTTCCCATAAACTCTGAATGTTAACAAAACAACTAACAAACTATTGCGGAAGTTAATCCCTAGAACTGAAAGTCATTGTACCAAAACTACTAACCAACAAGTCTTAAAAGAAAAAAGGGTGCAACCCTAAAACTAAACATACGAATAAATCTAACTAGAAAGTCTGAGTCTGCAAAGAATGGACTAAACAATAGAGGTCCCATGGCAGCCTGAACGAACTGGCTCACCCTTAAATCCGGTCTTCGATCAGTGATCTTCTAACTGAGGTCTGTCAGTAGCCACCTGAATATGACCTGTACTCAACAAAGAACGAGCAAGTGTAGTATTAGTATAGAAACAACAGTGTACTGGTAGGATCACGCGGTTATTCCAGTAAGCGAAACATAGACAAGCAATCACAATACAGTAAACACACACATACATAATACATATATCAATTATCATTTCAGGAGCAACACAGAGTTTCCCATTATCAATGACAAGTAGACATGAATGGATTAATCACAGTGGTCCTCTCATGGAACCCACACCCAAACTGTTAGTGTGTTGGAATGTGACATCCGATCCAATATACATGTGCCAGAATGTGACACCCGATCCAATATATGTGTCAAAATGGGACACCCAATCCAATATATGTGTCGAAACGGGACATTCGATCCAGTCAGCACAACATAATCACAATCACACTCATAATGAACATTAATCATAGTCATACTATCAAGTATTAGGTTCATGGCATATAGTTGTTCATACATAATCATTTCATTAGATTCGATTCACATTTGCCTATTCACATACACACATGCATACAATGAAGCAATTAACTGGCATATATCACACAAACTGGAAATTGAACCATCACCTACCTCGAAACTAAGCTTGAATCCTCCAAAGACACTTGAGCCTTCCCTTTTTGGATTCTTTTAGCTTGTTCTTGGTCTAAAAACAATCAATTAATGCAAGGATCAATAAACAAGGCCTAATTTACCCGTATAATAATTAAACTATCAATCCATGGCTAAACCCAAGATCCTATAGTTCAATTAGGGTTGTTCCCACCATTATCTTCAGGCCAAAACCCTCCCACAGTGATAATTACCCAAGATTCTAAGTTCGACAAATCAAATTATGGATTAGGGGAGTAATTATCTTACTTTAGCGCTAGAAGTTGTGGAAAACTGTCAAGAACTTGGCATGGGTCGTCTCCTAGCTCTCAAGAATGAAGGGTTGAGGAAAATAATGTTTTTGGGGTTTTTACCCAACTTAAGGCGCGATTGTCCCGCCACTGCGGGACCCAACCAGCCACAGCGGCCCAACCCTGGAGAAACTAACCTCACCCTAGCGGCTAGCACGGAGACAAAAAGTTGGAATTCAAAACTCCCATTTCGCAACACACCTTCAACCCTTGACGTTCAAAAACTACCCGTTAATGCTAAGATCAATTTTGGGAGTTCTACTCGCTCAAATTCGATTCTATAAAGCCGTACGGGCTCCCTAACGTCTTGTCTATCAACTCATGTGATCAATATCATAATCAAATCCCCCATTCATTACCAGATTTCCCTAGACCTCACCTGACTTAGATTTCATCTAAATCTGGACAAGGCTAGGAATTCCCAAGTCACTACTCAAAAGTTTTCCAGCCTAAATTCTTTCCCCATTGGATTTTCCATAATGATGAAAATAGGTCGTTACAATAGATACCAATTTACCCATCACTCATCCCCGAGTGATAAACTAGGAAAAATTGGCTAAAGTAAGAGTAGTATCTAAATCGTTGAACAACTGGGGATACTTGTCTCACATGTCCTTCTCGATTTCCCAAGTAGCTTCCTCAAACGGACGATGCTTCCATTGAACTTTCACAGACTTTATCTCCTTGGTCCTCAGCTTCCGGATATCGCGATTAAGAATAGCAACCGGTTCTTCCTCATACTGAAGGTCCTTGTTTAACCAAACTTAGTCCCATTTTATGATGTAATCCCTATCCCCATGATTCTTCTTCAACATAAACGCATGAAATACTAGATGGACTCCAGATAGGCTAGGAGGTAAAGCCAACTTATAAGCCACTAGCCCTACACAGTCAAGAATCTCAAATGATTTGATGTATCGAGGACTAAGCTTGACCTTCTTGTCAAATATCATCACCCCTTTTCTGGGTGAAACTGTAAGAAGAACTTGCTCACCAGTCTGAAAGGTCATGTCTCTTAACTTATGGTCTGCATATTTTTTCTGTCGACTCTGGGCTGCTAGAAGCTTAGCTTGAATGCTTCTTACCTTATCCTGAGCATCCTTTACCAAATCAACCCCTAAAAGTTTTACTATGGGTGATCTACATCCCCTCCCATAAAGTGCATCGAACGGTGCCATGCCAATGCTGGAGTGGTAACTGCAATTATAGGAGAATTCACACAAAGGTAAGAACTGATATACCGTGAGTTTACGGTATTTTTAATATATTTCACTTAAGAGTTGTGTGTGTCTAGGGCCATTTTGTGTTGGTTTTTATATATTTTTATCATGTTTGTAGGAAATATGTTCAGACATTGAAACTGAGAGACACAACTGAAGGATGTGCAGAAAAGGGCATCTACGGAGGTGATCCACGGACCGTAGGTCCATTCACCCTCCATAGATGGGTATCGTAGATGGGCAGGCAAGGCATTAAAGGAGATCAGGGAATTCTTGACCAAGTGTGGAACCACAGTTGCAATCAACGGACCGTAATGTTGCTCCGTCAAATGATTCAGAGAAGGGGTTCCAGTACCTGATTTTGAAGATTCTAAGTGTGGAGTTATGAATAAGGATCTACGGACCGTGAATCAAACCACGGTCCTTAGTGTTGATCGATCGTTTGCATCAGAGATGATGATGTTTTGGATGCTGAAAATTTTCCTAAGTCCTGAGTTACGGAAGGGACCTACGGTCCGTAGGTCACTGTACTAGATCAAAGAAGCATCCTGAAACATTATTTCCATATTTCATTTCCTTTTTAGTTAGGACTTATTTTTCTATATATACGGCATGTAAACCTCATTTTTGGGGTTAGACTTTATTACTTTTATTCTAGTTTTTGACCGAGGATATTAATTTGCAACTTTAGCAATTTTTAATTCCCTAAGTCATTTTGAAGATTTTGATTTTGGAAATTCAAGTTGAAATTCTGGGTTTACCATTCTCATTACGTAAGTTCATGCTTTCTTTATCTAAAAATATGAATTGTGTTCTTGCTATTATGGGTAACTAAATCCACAACTAGGATTGTGGGAACCATGAGCGATTAACAATGTATGAATATTAACTAAGTAATTCTTGAATAGTGTTATTGCATGCATTGATAATTCTTTCGCTTAGAAATCTTTTTAAAGGTGGCCAAAGTTAGAACTTGCCTTGTTACTACTTGCCGGACCAAGGAGGTAAATAATGAGAAAAGAATTATCAACATAGATTTAGTGTGATACTATCTAATATCTAATGTCGATTGGTGCGAGGGTGAAAACTAAGCCATACATCAATGTGATGTCTACTATGAGGTAAAGGTAAGGGTTATCAAATTATACAGAGGTAGCCGGACCAAGGTGCGGGGTGAAATTCTCTAGATGCCAGACAAAGGATTTAGAGATACCTAACTTATCACTTTGAATGTAATACACTAGGAAAAGATTGCTATTACTAGGATTACCGCGTTATGAGCTTATGGGGAACACGTATACCCTAGTTACTTTCTCATCTTGATAACAACTAAAGTTTGAATCTTGCTCATTAATTAATTACATAATTTCCTGAATTTGTTTCACAAACCCCCCATTTTATTACTTTTTTTCGGAAATACATTGACTAAACGAATATAATTGTTGGTTAAAGTTAAGTCTAAACCATATTCCTCGTGGGATCGACCCCCACCTACAAGTTGGGTTCTTTACTTGATAACGATCGCTTATGCTTCTTTAGGAAGGTGTAATTTCAGCGTATCAAATTTTGGCGTCGCTGCCGGGGAATTTGGTTTTAATATTAAATTTAACTACATTATTGAACTTTAGTAAAATATTTCCTAATTTTACTTTTTCTTTCGTTTTTGTTTCTCTCAGGTTCCTACTCTAGTGTATGCCAAGTATATGGAGCCAAGGTGAACCACTTACTCCTTACAATCCAGAACTAAATAGAACTTTACGGAGAATGAATAATCAAGGAATTCCAATTAATCCTATCGGAGGAGAGTTAGGTGATGGTGTTGTGTTGTAGCCTCCGAGGGTTGGTGATGAGAATAATCAGGTTTAAGTTGAGAATTTACTGAGAGATGCAATGAGGGTACATGATCCACCAGGACCAAGACTGCGTGATAACTATAGGGTCAACTTTAATGCTGCTGAATCTGAAGTACCTCTTGTCCTACCCCCTCTACCTCTGGGGCATACATTTGTAGTGACTAGCAGTTTGATGTAGATGCTTACAGCGAGGGGCTTGTTTGCTGGTTTGGCATCAAAAGACCCACATGCTCACATAGCCAAGCTAAGGAGTTTTTGCAAAAGTTGTGTGGGTCGACCGAACTTGGACATGGATGTCATTGGATTGCGAGTATTTCCTCTATCATTGACCGGCGATGCTGCTGTGTGGTTTAATGAGCTTCCTTATAACTCAATCTACACATAGGAACAACTGACTGAAGTGTTCCTAGCAAGATTCTTTCCAGTGTCTAAGAAGCTGAACCACAAAGATAAACTCAACAATTTTGTAGCACTACCTAGAGAGTTTGTGAGTAGTTCTTGGGACAGGTTCACTGCTTTCATAAGGGGTGTTCCGAATTACCGTATTGATAATGAGTCGCTGGAGGAATATTTCTACCGAGGTCAGGATGACAACAGTAAGGCAGTTCTTGATACTATTGCTGGAGGTTCATATGGTGAGTGCACTTTTGAGTAGATTGCAGAGAAATTGGAGAAGATCTCTCGAAACAATAAAGCTTGGAGCACTAGAAAGTTGGATACTTGGAGAAACACGTTTGCCGTTCAAACTACAAACAACCAGTCTGTAGATGAGATTCGTGAGGAGATGGCTCAGATGAGGACTGAACTAGGGTTAGTTTTGAAACATGTGAGCAGAGGTATGGAGAAGGTAAATGTTGTGAATTATTTGACTAGGGATCCACCACCGGTTGATGAGTGTCACTATGATGAGGATACTTATGAGGTGAATGATCAGACGGGGGGTTTCCGACCAAACACCCAAGGTTCCAATACAGATAATTGGCGCCAAGGTCAAGGAAACCAAGATCGGAACTATGGCAACTACAACCGAGAGGGTCAATATGTCCGTGATGGGAACTTCAATTGCGACAACAACTACAACCGAAACAACTATGGAAACAAAAATGATCAAGTTGGACCTTATGTTCCCCCTCAAAATCGGGAATCTGGTCCTAGGGAAGCTGGAAGTAATATGTCACGTATTAAGGATATGATGCATAAGATGATGAGGAGGTTTGATGCAACTGATGAGAATGTGAGGGAGATGAGAAATGACTTGTCTGGTATTGGTCAAAAAGTTGATGCCCATGCAGTGTCGATCAAGCATCTTGAGCAGCAGATGACTCAGTTGTCAACTACAGTAAATCCACGTCAACCTGACACTCTTCCTAGCAACACCATCTAGAATCCAAAGAATGATAGGCATTGTATGGAAGTCACTACTCGAGGGGGAAGCAAACCATTGATCCACCTATGCCGTCTGAGGTGGAAATTGAGACTAGTAAAGATGACGATATGGTAGAGGTTAGTGGAGAGTCCAAGAATGCGACAGAGAAAGAAGTGGAGGTAACTCAGAAAGTTGTCCCCATACCTAGACCTCCACCTCCCTTCCCATAGAGGTTAGTGAAGAAGACTAAAGAAGTTAAATACCGCATGTTTATTAGCATGTTGAAACAACTCTCCATCAATGTTCCGTTGATAGAAGCTTTGAGAAAATGCCTAGGTATGCAAAATTTATGAAAGATATGGTGACAAAGAAGAGGGCAGCAAACTTCGAAGATGATGATAGATTACAACATTGTAGTGCTATTGCTACAAGATCCCTTGTGCAGAAAAAAAGAGGATCCTGGTGCCTTCACTATTCCATGTACCATCGGGTTGTTATGTTTTTCTAAGGCATTGTGTGATCTTGGTGCTAGCATTAATCTGATGCCACTGTCTATTTACAAGAAGTTGGGTCTAGGAGATCCAAAACCGACTGCGATGCGGTTGCTCATGGCCGATAGAACCATGAAGAGGCCCATTGTTGTGCTCCATGATGTACTAGTGAAAGTGGAGTCATTCATCTTTTCAGCGGATTTTGTGATTCTTGACTGTGAGGTAGATTTTGAGGTTCCCATCATTCTTGGGAGACCATTCCTTGCCACTGGGCGCACCTTAGTTGATATGGAAAAGGGGCAGATAAAGTTCAAACTGAACAATAAAGAGGTAACTTTCAATATCTATAGGTCTATAAAGCAGAGTAGTGTGCTCCAATCGGTATCTGCGATAACATATAGAGTTGAGAGTGGGTCTGAGGTGCAAATTGAAGAGACACTGGGTGTTGAGGCACTAGCTACGGTTATGATAAACTTTGAGACTGATGGTATTGAAGAGTATGATGAGTTGGTCGTCGCACTTGATAGATGCGAATATTGTGCGAAACCAAAGAAGCTTGAATTAGACATGAAAAATTATGAGTCCCCACCCACAAGACCGTCTGTTGAGGAGGCACCAAAATTGGAGCTTAAGGCTCTACCATCACATTTGTGGTACATATTCTTGGGAAAAGATGATACTTTATCAGTTATCATTGCGGCAGATTTGAATGGGCGACAAGTAGAGTGTTTGGTTTCTGTGTTAAAGAGGTTCAAGCGAGCTATTGGGTGGACTATTGCGAATATTATTGGGATCCCTCCTGGTATCTAGTCTCATAAAATCCAACTCATGCCATATCACAAACCTAGTATTGAGCACCAGAGAAGATTAAATCCGCCTATGCAAGAGGTAGTTAAAAACGAGATCATCAAGTGGTTGGATGCTAGAGTTATCCATCCCATTGCAGTTAGTAGTTGGGTGTGTCCTGTTCAATATGTGCCCAAGAAAGGTGGGATTACTATGGTTCTTAATGAGAGAATCAAGCTTATTCCGATGTGGCCCGTGACTGGATAGAGAGTCTGTATGGACTAACGGAAGCTAAATGCTTGGACAGAAAAGGACAATTTTCCTATGCCATTCATGGATCAGATGTTGGATAGACTTGCAGGTAAGGGTTGGTATTGTTTTCTTGATGATTATTCGGGCTACAATAAAATTTCTATAGCCCCCAGAAGACCAAGAGAAGACCACATTCACTTACCTTTATGGGACTTTCGCCTTCAAACGGATGCCATTTGGGTTGTACAATGCTTCAGTGACCTTCCAGCGATGTATGATGTCGATATTCTCTGATATGGTGAAGGGCACTATTGAGGTATTTATGGATGATTTCTATGTGGTAGATGACTCTTTTGATCGATTTCTGGATCATTTGGCTGAGGTGCTTAAAAGGTGTGAAGACTGCAATCTGGTGCTAAATTGGGAGAAGTGCCACTTTATGGTTAAAGAAGAGATAGTTCTGGGTCATCGGATTTTTGAGAAGGGCATTGTGGTTGATAGAGCAAAAGTGGAGATAATAGAAAAGTTTCCACCACCTCTCTCTATAAAAGGTGCTAGAAGTTTTCTTGGGCATGCATGTTTCTATAAGAGGTTCATCAAGGACTTCTCTAAAATTACACATCCATTGTGCAAACTGCTCGAAAAGGAGTATAAGTTTGATTTTGATGATGTTTGTCTGAGAGCATTTGGAGAGTTGAAGGAGAAGTTGGTTACTGCACCTATCATTATATCACCGGATTGGGGATAACCGTTTGAGGTAATGTGCGATGCGAGTGGAGTGGTATTAGGATAGAGGCGAGAGAAAATCCTCCATCCTATTTACTCTGCTATCAAAGCTCTAATTGTGACCCAGAAGAATTATACTGTGACTGAACAAGAGCTTCTTGCAGTGGTTTTCGAATTCGAAAAATTTTGATCCTACTTGCTTGGTACTAAGGTCATAGTGCATACTGACCATTCTGTATTGAGGTATTTGATGGCGAAGAAGGATGTAAAACCAAGGTTGATTAGATGGGTATTGTTGCTGCAAGAATTTGATTTTGTGGTGAAAGATAGAAAGGGGACTGAAAATCAAGTTGCCGATTACTTGTCCATACTAGAGGAAGAGGCTAGGCTAAGGCTTGGTGATAGGGCTGAAATTAATGATGCTTTTCCAGATGAACTGGTATTGCCTGCTTCTCATGATCTAATTCCTTGGTTCGCAGACTTTGCTAATTATTTGGTGCCTCCAGATTTGTCTTTTCACCAAAGGAAAAAGTTTATGCATGATGTGAAGAAATTCTTTTGGGATGAGCCTTACTTGTATCAGAGTTGTGCTGATGGGATTATTCGTCAGTGCGTGCCCGAGGTTGAGATGTTAAGTGTACTTGAGGCATGACATTCATCGCCTGTTGGTGGGCATCATAGTGGTATTCAGACTGTGCATAAGATTTTGCAGTGTGGGTACTACTGGCCTACCATCCACCAAGATGCTCATGATTTCGCCAAGTCTTGTGACTGTTGCCAAAAAGAACGAGGGTTTTCAAAGAGGCAAGAGTTTCCTATGAATCCTATCTTGGTGATAGAGTTGTTTTATGTATGGGGCATTGATTTTATGGGTCCGTTTGTGAGTTCACATGGGATGAAGTATATTCTTGTTGTGGTTGATTATGTGTCGAAATGGTTAGAAGCAGTTGTGCTCCCCAACAATGAAGGTAAAAGTGTCACCGCATTCTTGAAAAAGAATATCTTTTATAGATTTGGTACACCTAGGGCGATTATCAATGATGGAGGTTCCCACTTTTGTAATAAATTCTTCAAGGCGCTACTTGAGAAATATGGTGTCCGCCACAATGTAGCCACTCCTTACCATCCGCAGACTAGTGGGCAAGTTGAAGTGTCCAACAGAGAGATCAAACAGATTTTGGCAAAAACTATGAATGCTAATAGAACGGATTGGTCAAGGAAGCTTGATGGTGCTCTATGGGCCTATCACACTGTATACAAGACTTCCATAGGTATGTCTCCTTACCAACTTGTATATGGGAAGTCTTGCCATTTACCGGTAGAGCTAGAGCATAAGGCTATATGGGCGATGAAGAAGCTAAATTTGGATTGGGGCGCCACATCTAATCAAAGAATGAATGACTTGAATATGCTTGATGAGTTTCGCCTAAAAGCTTATGAAAGTTCAGCCTTGTACAAAGAGAAAATGAAGAGGTATCATGATAAAAGAATTGAAAAGCGAGAATTTATTGTGGGTGATCTTGTGCTTCAATTCAAATCTAGGTTGCGCTTGTTTTCGGGTAAACTCAAGTCCAAATGGACCGGGCCATTTTTTCTCACAAAAGTGCTCCCCCATGGAGCGGTTGAGCTTGAGAACAATGAAGGAACAAGGTTCATGGTAAACGGGCAAAGGATCAAGATCTATCTGGGAAATGCGGAAAGTGTGCAAGAAGTTGTTGAGGACTACTATCTTGATGAAGTCTGAGTAATCAAGAGGCCTGCGTCGTGCCGTGACGTTAAATCAAGTGCTGGTTGGGAGGCAACCCAATATGTAAAATCTAGCCAACAATAGGTTCTTGTTTTCCATTTAGTAGTTTTCTTTGTTTAGTTGCTTCTCTGTACTCATTTAGATAGTTGTTTTATTTTTGTTTTAGTGTTGGCTAGACATAGCATAGGGTCCGTGTCTAAAAAGTGTCCAGAAAATGTAAAAAGAAAGGGCTAATTGTTTCTACATGTGCAAGGGCGAAAAGCAGAATCTGCAGGAAAAAGTCTGGTGCAGAGGTCTACGGACCCCATCAACGGTCTGTGGTTCATTCCACGGACCGTGAATGGTGTCCGTAGATCCCAGGTAAGGTTTCTAAACTGTCTAAGTATGGGTGTGATATACGGTCCCCATCTACGGATCGTAGATCGACCCACATATCGTAGACGGGGTCTCGTGAGTCCAAACACTAGTTCTGCCTGACCCGACCCAGACCCCTTCTAAATAAAATCCCCCCATTTTAAAATCATTCCAACTCCCCCCCATTCACTCCCAAACCGTTTCTAAACCTTCCCACTACTCCAATCACTCCATATTACCATAAATTCCCCATCAATCACCCTACATTCCCCCCCACCCCCCCATAATTCCAATCATTTTTTTTATTATTCCACTCACCCCCAAATTCACCAAGATGTCCGATGTCCGGGTTCGGTACAAAAAGGTGAGTTGTGGTATTGAAAGCGTAGAGTCATCACACAATCATCCCATTCCCATTGCTTGTAAGGTAATAGACTTTCTTTTCACTTTGAATTTCGATTCATTGATTGATTATAGAAAGTCCGGAATTGGGTCTTGACCTTAGGTAGTTGATTGTATGTAAATGCATGCTAAACTAGAACTACAAAAACCCTTGGGACTATAGATAGTGATTGTGTGTCTTTATAATGTATAAAATCAGTGTAATGAGAGTCTAAATTCAAGTTTCGACTTAGGGTTCCTAGTTTTGTGTGCAATTTCTGTGAATTTAGTAATCGGAACCCTTAGAATGACGAACTAGCATAATTTAAGTAGAAATGCATGATTAGACTAGGTGATATTGTTTAAATTGGTAAAATCAGGGTCAATATGAAGGATGCCTGAAACCTGGCACAAATCTGATTCACGAGACACCGTCTACGGACCATAGATCCATCTATAGACTGTCGATCAGGTCCGTTCGTCTGCACACCACAAAATATACTAAGAGTGGAAGCACGGATGTGGACTACGGTCTATAGATCAGTCTACGAACCGTTCTGCACATCCGTGGTTCCCATCAGAGTCCAACTTGTTCGTTCTTAGTTCTAAAATTCTTTCGAGTGTATTATTAGTTTATTTTGGTACTAATTATACATCCATAGGTACCATGGCTCCTAAGAAGCAAGTGACCTACACAAAGAGGGGCGAAAACAAAATCCATGGCGCCTACTTTTAGACTGATTTATGAAGACACAGATGCGGAGAAGGATCCTACATATGTTTCACCGGCCACAAGGACATCTCCTACAACACCTCAGGCTACCCGGAATCAATCCCGGCAGGTAGTTACCGACGTAGTCACTATCTTCCAGTCTGATGAGGAGAACACACTGATCGGGTCACCGACTGGTTCTGCTTCCGGTTCTGCGGATGGTTCTACTTCTGGCACTGAGTCTGGTTCTGCTTTCGGCTCTGAGACCGCCCTTGTTTTCGGCTCTGCCACAGGCTCCAATGCACATGATGGGTCTGCCTCGTCTGATGAGGGCACTAGTTCGGGGAATTTCCCAATTCCACCTAATACCGACCCTGCTTCGATTGCTGGGGAGCCCAATAAGTGGTGTGTAGAGGGCCAATGACAGATTTACAGGGATTCCTCGATGATGAATGAGAAGAGAGTGAAGTCCCGACAAATCACTGAGGAGCACAGAGTTCTTACAGGGAGCCTGCACACTGTACCCGACATCCACCAACTCTTTCTACATCGTAAGTGCGAGTGGATGGGCAAGGACCCTGGATCATATAACGAGGAGATCGTGAGGGAGTTCTATGCTTTCTATGCAGCCACTCTTCGAGGCTCTATTCACCGTAATGCCAATCCCAGAGAACAGGACCCACTCACTTCCATACTAGTCTGGGGTGTTGCGGTGGACATATCGTGGGTCATTATCGTCAGATTCCTCTACGTTCCGGGCACCTCTTGGGCACTAAATACTAGAGAATTTGACTACCGGTGGGATATTTTGAGGGGCGGTGAGTTCCAGCAAAGTGCCAAAAAGAGAGAGAGTGTATTACTATGGCTTGCTCGTTATATTACTATTGACGGAGAGCGAGCCGAGTGGGTCACCACTTCGGGGTTAAGCATCAAGAAGGTCACTCTCACATTTGTGGCTAAGTTTTTCTGGCTATTGGTACGGAATCAGATTTCCCCCACGAAGGCGGATAATGCACTCACTTGTGACCGCGCGGTTATGGTAGAAACATTGGTTGCGGGGTTCAAGATTGATTTTGCACACATGCTAATTGAGGAGATTCATGAGAGGGCTTTTGAGGCCTCCACTACTTACCCTTTTCCTTGTCTCATCTTTCAGTTATGCAGGGATGTTGGAGTGCCGATATGGCATTGTCACGAGTTGACTCGGGCTAGAGGGACCTTGGATATAGGGCTGATTCGGGATGAGGCGAATGTGGCGGCACCACGTCGAGAGCCGCAGGTCGATGTACCTTTATTGGGAGAAGATTTAGTAAATGATATGGAGCAAATTCAGGGTGATGACCTTGCCCCTCTAGCCCATACTGATGTTCCGGGCTCCCAATCATAGGCTTCCAGTCGGTCTCCCAGCTCTTCCAGAGCCACCACTTCATCGGGATCTACTGTCATGCCCCTTGCTCACTTTCGAAAATTGGAGGCACAGATGGTCACACTGCTTCATCACATGAAGCCTTGGATGCAGCGGTCCATCGCAGAGGCTGAGGCCAGGATAGAGAAATTGATGGATCATATAGTGGACCAGAAGGTGCAGGTTGTTCATAAGTGCCTGGATGCCTTCAGGTGGAGGGTCCTAGAGTGGCCAACTCCTACTGCAGATGTCTCCTTTTTCGGGCTGAGTTGGATCATTTTCGGGCCGATCTTGACGCCATCATGGCTCCATCCAGGGGGGATATGACACAGCCTGAGCCTACCCGTGCCCAAGGGAATAGTCATCGTTCTAGTCACATTGCTGATACTACTGAGGATGCTCGAGAAAAGAAGCGGGAACGCCAGCAGAGTGAGAAGGCTAGGAGGGCCTCCATTATGGATGAGCACTTGCGCCTGCAGAGGGTACGTGAGAGGGAGCTTGGGGCCTCAAGTTCTACGCCTATTAATGAGGTGGTTGATGTTGTGATAGCTGATGTAGGCACCACTGATGGTGCGGTTAGAGTGATTGATAGCACTACTAAGGGTGCTAGGCTAGATAATGTGGGCACTACTGAGGGTGATCCAAGTGTTGTTCCAGCGGGCTCTAGGAAACCAGACCCACCCGCTTGTTGATGAGTCTTCGGTGCTATGCGCCACAAGTTTGGTTCACCCAATCCATTACTTTTTACTATTTTTGTGTGCATTGGGGACAATTGCACCTATTTTCTTGCCTATGTTCTTTTCCCCCAAGAGACTGCTTAATTTTTGTTGAATCGGCATGTGTTTGGATGATTGTATGTGTAGAAGCATGAGAAAGAATGAAGTATGATGGCAAAAGTTTTTTTTTGAAAAAATGATACCCGTCCAAAATTTGTGATATCTGCTAAACTCTGTAGACTAGAATGTGTTGAATGTGTTGGCTGTGAGTATGACATGATAATGAACGAACTTGATGGCATGACTTAAGCTGAAACTTGAACTAGGTAATCTGATAATCCGGTAATGAAACTATATGCAAAGAGTGTGTGAGAATAGTTAATTGTTCAAACAGTTTTTGTGCCAATCTAAAACTTGCCTGATTTGTCATGCTAAGACAATCTACTCTAGAGTCTGGGAAGTGATCATAGGCCCTTGTTTTGATAAGTCCACAAATTGCCTAAAAAGAATCAAACGAAATGAAATAAATGCTCCCTTTGATCCAAATGCTTTGAGCCTAAATTAGACCATTTCTTTCTAACCCCCTAACTCACCTTCCCATAAACTATTGTATTGACCCCGGTCCCTCCTTGGACATGTGCACCTTGACTTAGGCCAAAAGCCTAAGTTGAGGGTGGTTAATGCAAAAAGTCACCTCAATCTTGACCCTGATCCGACATCGGGTATTGTGCACCTCAACCAATGGAAAATACATAAGTTGAGGGTGGCTATGAAAGAGGAATTCGAAAGAAAAATGGGTATGAAAAGAGTTTGGTGTTGAAAAAGAGGAAAAGAACAGAGAGGAAAGGATGTGACTTGTTGAAAGATAAAGAATAGAATAAAATGCAAAAAAAAAGAAAGTGAAAAATAAAGAGCTACAAAGTGTAAAATCACATCCATGGTTGAAGAGAATCAAGGGAAAAAAGGTAAAACGGTAGGAAGTCAAAAATAGGGAAAACAGAGATAGAAAGCCTAATGTAATGTCAAGGAGGGCAAAAAGACACTAAAGAGTACCCAAATGTACCACACCTGACCCTGAGCCTACGTTACAAGCCAAGAAAGTCCTATAGTGATCCTAGAAACTAGTTTGGAGAGTCTAAGCAGTGAAAATAAGGGCAAGCCTATGGTATAGAGCACTAAATGTACTTGAAGTTACTTCTGAGTGTGAGTGTTGAATGAATCCTTGTACTCAAAATCATATTCACTGTGTGAAAAAAGGATTTTTTTTAAGGGCACTAGTTACTTGTTGGAAAGTTGGTACCTTGGTGATAGTAAAACAGTGTATGTTGTGTGTTGAGTGGTTGATCTTTGTCGTGTTTTGATCCGCACAAGTTAGCTTGTTGAGTCTGAGATAAAAAATTTGCACTCGAGAAGAGAGTCGGGGTAACCTCAGCCTCTAATGTGGTGGGATCTACCATGGGCATCTTGTCTAGTGGTGGGATCTTCCTCCTAACCACATCTCCATGTAAGCATCCAATCTCAATTCTCTTGATATCGCTGCAAGAAACTAGGGTGACCCTCGCATCTGTTGTTGCTTTATAAGCGACTCCTTCCCTCTCACAGAACTACATAATCAACACCAGAAATGGGAGAGAAGTCTTCTCCTGCCTAGGTCTCATTAGAATTTCATCAGTTGTAATTGCACCCATATGTATGTGCTCTTTGTCTTTGATTGTGCCTACCAAGAGTGCCTTGTCATGGTGAAGGAAAGACTCATTATGCTAAGACATTATGTTGCTAGTGATGGAGCCAAACCTGTATCTCACCACTATATTCAATTCTTTCTTCTCAATCCGAGCATCATCAGCCATCTAGGAGGGAGAATAATCATAAATTAAGGGGGACAACCACCCTTTCAAGAAATACAAGTCATGTTTCACCCAGAGTGAATATAGATCTACTTGGAATTCTTGTATCCCCAGTGCAATGTTAATAGCTCTGGCATCAATCGTACCTCCAATTCTTCAAGCAGTTTCCAAATTGTACCTTTCCTCCTCTTTGGAAGGGCCTGAATATATACATTGTAGAACTCTTGCACCAAAGAAAGAATATGGGGTTCCTTGGCTTGGTGAACCCCTCAAACATGTGGAACTAGATAGTGTCCCAGATAGTTCGGAAGTCAGTCATGACTCTGTAAGTGGAGAGTCATCTCTCCTCAAGGATAGTTCTCTCTTCAGCAACTTAGATACTATTGAGGGCTCTTGGAGAGATCACTTAGAGGATTCTATGAGTAGGTGCTTTTATATGAGAGGGTTGCACTAATTTTGACCTAATCTTATTCTTCCTCCTTACCACCCCCTTTTTAGGCTGTACCATTTCTTGGGTAGATGCTTGTAGGGTGGTGGATTGTTGACGATGGGAGCCTTCAAAGGCTAGTTAATGGATAGTGATGTGTGTTTCTTTGGTGGAGGATGAGGAGGATCTCTGTCGATTCAGTATCAAATGCAACAACTTGCTTTCCTTTAGTTCTTGTCACTACCTGCAAAGCACACATTCAAATATAGGATTTTGAAAGTTAGTTGAAATCAAACGCACATTGAATGAAACTTCAAAAACAATCCTAAGGCTCCCCTATCGAGGAGACGGATCACCAAATAGAATCAGTGAGCTGTAGTGAGCTCGCTGAATTAGACAGTTGAAAATATCTTAAAATCAAGCACAAAAGTGGAGTTAATTCCAACTCGGTGATTCACCGAGTCAGTTTCGGCGAGCTAAGAAGAGTCCATCCAAAATGACAGTGCAAACTAAAAAGACACAGGCATCAAAGGTGATATGTACTTCCACTCGGTGATTCGCTAAATGGGTTCGGTGGACTAAGACAAGCCTACCAAATGAGATAGTACCCAAGGTAATATATATGCTAAAGTGAATGGATGGGCCTCATGCGATGATTCCCCTAACCTCTTTGGCGAGCTAAGACAAGCCGCCTAACAAGAAGTGTTCAGACTAGTGCCTAATTTTTACAGTTAATCCATTATATACAACAAATACGAGTTTCTTCTCATCATTATAATCCACCTATATTCTTATCTACCCATGGGTACTCAGACTTTCCCCACATATTGCTAAGTATTGCACGAATTGATGATTTTTCCTTAAGAAATTAGTCAACCTAGGAAAAGTCATGAAATTGAGTGTAACACCCCGAAAACTAGTAGACCAAACTAGAGCCTCAAGCTAGGGTTCTAAGGACCTATGTATGAGGAATAGAGTCATAGATGAGACTTTTCGTGCTTAGAATGAGGGCTTTAATGGTTGAACGTCAAGGTACTTGTTAGACCTCGTAGTTTAGAAGACTACCTAAGGTTTGGTTGATGGTAGCAAGGGCAAGAGCCAAGGCCAAGGCTTCCCAAGATTGGAAGCACACTGCCTCAAGTTCATGACCACTACCACGGCTCGAGGAGTGGACCACGGCTCGTGGTGTGGTTCTTGAGACCAAAGCAGTAGCTCCCTAAGGGCTGACCCAATGTGTCTTACCTCCATGATCCACTTCACCACTATTGGTCTTGAACACGAATCGTGGGAAGGCTCGTGAAGATGCCTTAGGAGGAGGGGAGCCAAAACCTTGTAGAGCCAAGTAGGGACCCTTGTTCACGACCACCTTCATGACCAGTGGTCTTGACCACGGTCTGTGAAATGGTCCATGAAGTCTCCTTAGAGTCATGGGAGGAAAGGTCCTTAGGCCTAACTACTGCCTAAGGGACCACGACCAGCACCACGACCCGTTGGCTTGACCATGGATCGTGGGAGGTCTCGTGGACTTCCCTTAGCCTCAATGAGGGTTGCCAAGCTAAGGAGGGTCACTGGTAAAAGGACCATGGGCACCACCATGGGCCGTGGTGCCCTTGACGGACCGTTTAATTTGGCGTGAACCCTGGCAAGGGGCTTCCTAGTCGAGGGTACTAAGGTAAATTCCAAATCATTTAGTTAATTAATGGGGTTATTTTATATGAGTTTTATTCACCTATTTAGACTATTTTAAGTCTTTAGCCCCCAATTTTAAGTCACTTCTCACAAGACCCTAATCAAAACCCGAAATCACTCCTCTCTCAAATATTTCTCTCCCTAGAAAGACCCCATTGAAGAAGAAGCTAGAGCTTGAAGCTAAGGTCTAGAACAAAGGCACCATTGTTGAAGGCTTGTGCTAGGGCATTGATTAGGGTATGTTTAGATTTTAATCTATGGGTTCTTCCACCCATAGAGCCCCCTTAGTAATCCCCTAATTTGTGAAGAAGAACCCCAATCTAAGTTAGGGTTACTTCCAATGTGTGGGTATAGTTGGGTATGATTCCAAAGGGTTGGATAATACTTATTTATGGTTAATTTAGCATTTAATTGTGATATTATTATGAAATCATGTGAATTCTATGGTTAACCCTAGTTTTCTTGATGAGTTACATGTTTTGTGGGTTTATGCCATTAGAGGTGAAAATGAAGGTTCATGAGTAATCTTCCTAAATAAATGTTGTGTGTAGTAATTGATCAAATTTAGGATCATATAATTATGAATTGAACTAGACTTTATACTACATGATTGATCTTTGATTGTAAAGTTGGAATTGAACCTTTAGGATGAATTATGACTAAAATCATTTAGTATCAAGGAAAGTGATGGAATGTCTTGTAATCTAGGTTCATAATGTGCTTCCATGATGTAGAGTCTTTGAGAATGAGGAGTCATGGTTATGAATGATGATGATTAGGGCTTAATAGTGAAGCTAATATGATTAACTTTAGATCATAAGGCTTGAGAGTAAAATCTACATGTGAATCCAAGGCCAATGAATAGGATTGTGTTGATAGACCTTTACCTACTTAATTCACCTTATGAATCATAGATGGTATGAAGTGATAGAATCACTTAGGTCATGATGATATCCTTGTCTAAAGGTAGAATTCTAGACATGATACTAAGCATGAATGTGGAATTAACATGAAAGACTTCTCACATAGTAATGGTTCTAAGATTGAAGGACTTCTCCTAAATAATTAAACCAAAGGCTAGAGAGCCTTTATACCTAGGTCATGGATGGTGATAGTTGCTCACACATGGTCTAAAAGAGGTATTAGCATGGATTGGTTTTCAAGAACACCTTTCCATAAACTTGAGTCAAAGTAGAGACTTAATGATTATCTTGTGGGATTTATGCCTAGCACCGAGTGGATATTGAAATGAGATGGAGGTTCCTACCTAGTTGAGTTTGGGCTTTCATGGAGGTTCCCACCTAGTTTAGTTTGGGCTTCCCACATGGGATCTCTTACCTAGAAGAGTATGGACTTCCCCAAGTGTGTCTCATGAGATAGAAGCCTCACCTAGTAGAGTTTGGGTTTCTAGTAGCAATCTCTGTATCCCATAACAACACGCCCCGTAGAAAAGTTAGCTAGTGGATCCGACTAAGCTAAAAAACCGGTCCTACCTTAGGCAAGTGGACCAACCCTTGATGGTGTGGGTAACACCATGAGAGATCATGTAATAGCTCATATGTTCTCATATAGGTTAAGTCTATATCTGTCACGACCCAAGCCTAGGGCCTAGACGTGACCGGCGAATGGGGAACCCGAAGGAACCCCAAACAAGCCTCATAGCGTATCATTACACATCCTTGGTCGCGGAAGCAATTAAATGACCATGAGCAATAAGCATAATCAAGGTGGGGGGAAATCGGGACTAAGGGAGCAAGAGAAAAAGAAGAAGAAATGATACATAAATACCATAGATGAGTCAAGCTCAAGCATAATACACAACTTGTCCAACACCACCTCTAAACATGAGTACTTAGTGGGGGCCAAGACAAACTACCGGGCTCA
>JAJOOO010026796.1:0-18476 GCA_029582685.1 Solanum piurae
CCATCAAATCCCTCAGTACATGTGTCCTCGTCGGTCAAGGCGGCACTCACCCACGTTTGAATATCATTCATTTTCAGATCAAAATCATTTCCCCTCAATTCCTTCATTTCTCCTAAAGATTTTTTAATTCTACTAACTGCGTCACTTAATTCCTCCACACAGTCACGCATGGCGCCTACTTCTCTAGGCGTCATGCCTTGACTGTGTGACAATTTTATCATCATAGCGGATGTTGATTGGGCTGTTTCGAGGCTAACAGTGAGAGATTCATGTGCTAGAAGTTGTGGAGAAACTCCAATAGCATTTGAACGGCTTGATAATGAACTGAAACATAGGTTAGGATAAGTTGTTGACTTACATGATGTTCGTATAAACTCTGTATTGGTTTCTCCAGCTGATGGCCTTGCAGCGGAAACTGACTTCCAATTATTAGAAGAAGTTATCAACGCAATTGAAATAAGAAAATATGTGAGAAAATAACCACCTTCCATCTCTCTTAAATTAATTACCCTAATTTTTATTTTTATTTTGTGTGTGTACTGTATCAATAACTAAAAGATAATTAATTGAATGATGATGAATTTAGGGATGGAGGATTCTGAATTTATAGAAAAGTTTTGTGGATAGTACAGTACAACTAAATAAAAAAAACGGTTAATTATTCTCCGAGTTCATGTAAGTGTCTCTGGCGTGCTGAGAAGGACTCCTTAGCTTGTATGAGTCTCTGGCGTGCTGAGAAGGACTCCTTGTAGGTCCTAGGGGTGGGCATAATTTGTGAAAACACGAATCTAAAACGGAAATTCTGTTTTGTTGAATTTTTTATTTTGACTTTTAGATTTTCTATTTGAAATTTGAATTTTTATACCTTTTATTTTTATGCATATCTATTGGATATAAAAAAACTCATATATTAAATAGTTTATCTATTTCAATTGGTGTGACACAGTTTGAATTTTGAGAGTTAATAATTTATATTTCATTTTGAATTTGGGTTTGGAATCTTTAAAACTTTTTAAAATAAAAATTTATATATTATAAGTTACAATGACACAAGTCACGTAAATTTGAAACGAAGGAAATGCTAAATCGAATAACCTACCAATAGATGATGGAAACTGATATGCTGTGGTCGTATATTTCTTCGTTGTCATTTGAAGAGTGTTGTGGCACTGTTTCTTCAGGAAGCATGTTAATTATATTGTTATTTAAATCAAACAGAGTTTATGAAGATTGATCAGTAATGAATGGTTGCTTTGAACATGAACTATTAGTGGTATGGCCTATTTTGATATAGGTATATTGTATTTGGACTAATTAAATTTCGAGTTCATTTTTTTTGCTTATTATTATAATATATTTTGTTTTTGACATGAGTTTACTGTATTTGAACTTGTTTAATCTCAAACCTTGATGCTTCTATTGGTAGGAACCTTCTTGATAATGATTTTATTGATTGCATTGCATGAATATCTTATTTGAAGATTGTGGTAGGTATGAGAATTTTAAATGATTTTATTGATTGCATGAATATCTTATTTGAAGATTGTGGTTGGAATGGAAATTATTAAAACAATTCTTGTTTTATAGTAACAATACAGTACTTCTTGTTTGGATTCCTCACATATCTTATAGATAAAATAATTTATTCACAAAGTTGGAAACTTTATAAACAAAGGATTTAAAAATAAAATAGATTAATATCACCTTTTAACTTGTGACCCTAAAACAAAATTTGAATCTCATTTTTATCACCTTATTGAAAAAATTCTTTGTTTAATTGAGCACAGTGTTCTAACAAAAAAAACTGAAGACATTAAAACTTTCCTAAAAGGTCTCGTGTAGGACTAAAAAGGTGTATGAAGTACGAGAAACATTAATAAAAAGAGAATAATCAGTAGGTCTACCCTAAATATATACTCCCTCCGTTTAAAAAAGAATGACCTAGCTAGATTGACTTGAAATGGAGTTTAAGAAAAGAAAGGAGATTTTTTGTTCTTGTGGTTTTAAATTAAAGTTATGTCAAATGTACAAAAATTTCCTTTAATCTTGTGGCTTTAAACATGCCACGTGGAAGGTTGAAGTTAAAGTTGTTGCCAAAAAAGAAAAGGGTCATTCTATTTGAAACAGATAAAAAAGAAAACTAGACCATTCATTTTTAAACGGCGGAAGTATATATATATAAAGAGAATAGCCATTATCATTTCGTACACAAAGGAAAGAAAAAGGATGGAGATTTTTCTTGGTCAATTTTTTCTTTGTTTTTTTTGTCTTTTTGTTTCGTTTGCTGAACTGTCAGCCATGGTATTAGGAATAAAGCCATTGTTACGCGTACGTACTCTAATTACATGGGAGCCGAAAATTAAGGTTAAGATATTTATTTCAATATTGATGCAACTTTTGAGGGCTATTTCAAAGAAAACATGGTGAAAATTATTTTAAACGATAATTTTCAGATATCGTCACTTAATTTGGCTTCGTAACATTAATTTCTTTGGTGGTTGCCTTGTTAATAACTATTTATCATGTTATGTAGCTTGAATATGTTGGAGACGGTTGGTTGTCAATTGGAACTGTCAATACAAATTACTTTAGCAAGTATAAGGTCGACTTGAAGTATGTTGATCTTTGAACTACTTTATTAGGTTCTCATACCACATCATGTATATAATTTGAAGCAAAGGTTTGAATAAAATTATATTCATGTGAGGGACAATTGGTTTGTATATAGTTCTCTCCAAAAATTAAAATTATTGATTATTTTCATATAAATTGCTTAGTGTTAATTATGAAAATGAGTTGATAAGTTCATCTTACAAATTAAATGGGACATTTATGATATATTAAGATTTCTAAATATCTAAAATATATCTTGTTGGTCGTTTAAAAGCTCATAGCATGTTTACAATGTCATTATTGAAAATTATTGTCACATATTTCATTAAAAAAATTAAGCCTTTGGTGCTATACTTGAATAAAGAAAGTTTATTGGGAAAAAAATGTCACAACTTCAAAAAATATATATAATACATTATATGATTTGGTGTGTTGCCTAACCAGACGGAGGTTAGATTGGTCTTCTTGGATCTTTGATGCATATAAAAGAAATGAAATTCGATTAAGGTCATGCTTTTAAAAAAATAATGAATGATTTTTCTAATTGGTTAGGAATAGATTGATATCTTGATGTATACACACAAAGCTTAATGATAGTGAGAGCAGATACAATAATCGTTCTGAATGGTACCTCGATGCATTACTATCACATATTATTGTGAAATTTATGAGACTGGAGGTTCAAATTTGTATCTATATTGGCGTTTGATAAGATTTAAAGTTTGTATATATTTTTTTGGAAAATGTTGCAACTTTCTCAAATGTTTTGTAACTTGAAATGCTTATTTGAATTGTCTCACATATTTTGAAGTTTTATATAGCTCTTGGCTCTTGCCCACTTTAATTTAAATCATGGGAGCACATTGTGTATTCCATTTAATTTTATGTATAAATCTCGTAACCTTGTTCTCAGTGATTCTCAAGTGTTGTAAGGTTTCATAGATATGTGTCGAGTTATATTGGATATTTGAATGGTTTTGTAAATGATTCATATGTTTCAATTGATTTTTTACTTCTATAAAGTATTTTCTGAAGGTTAAAATGACACTGAAAAAAAATGTTCTTAAGTTATTAATTGAATATAATGAGATATACGTGATCATAATTTGTGTAGATAAAACATGATAATGGTTTGCTCGATGTGAGATGACAATATTAGATGTCAGTCACGTTTGCATATCTAAATTGGGGCGTGACATAAAATCTTTTTTCTTTTTAAATAAAATAAATCTATAAATATCTTTTTTTCTATTAAACTGCTTAAAGGTACTTTCCGAAAAGATTGATCATATACAAAATGCTCGTTTAAAACTTATAAAAGTGTTTTATCAAATGAATACATCAAACGCAAATTATTATAGCTCTAGAATAATTTTTTGAAAAGCTATTTTGACTAAAAAAAAAGGTACATTTTAAAATAGGCAGATTTTAAATACTTGACCAATGGACTCAATATAGAGGAATATGATTGGATTATCTTGCTCTTCACACTATTTTTTTCTTTTTCAGTTTTAATTTATAAGTACTTTTGTAGGAAAATCCCTATTGACTATTGTACAACTCAAACTCCCAAATTGCAATAGTCCAAGCCACTAGGAATGGGGTGATGTTAATCGAACAAAAGTCGGTTTCTAATTAGTTCGTTCTGCATTCGATCATCATTTCATATAACACGTATAATTGGGATCACACAATTGCGGTGCTTAACTACCTTCTGGTAGGTAGTTAACCAAAAAAAATAAATTGCAATGCAACATGCATGCATAAAATTCCACTTGCGCTAACCTTATTTATTACTATTTGATTTGACCTTGCCTTTTCTCTTCCGTGCACAGTTGCACGTCATTTGTAACTAAATACTCCTTATATTTCGTTTAAATTTAATCGAAAATTTGCGCATGAAATTTTTCAAAGTTTCAATTTTTTTTAATTTTTTTTTATATATTTGTATATTACGTATAAAGTACTATAAGTAACACTAATTGACAATCCAAAATATTTAAAATATATATAAAAATTCTATGATTAAAGATAGACTTATTTGAATGTTGAAATTCAAAATATGTCACATAAATTGAGACGGGAAAAGTACTTAATTGAATCGACAGCTCATGAGTCAAAGTGTTTTGACGCATCATTTTGGTAAAACTGAAGGATGAACTTACTCGGCTTTGGGCTCCAATAGCATCACATGGAAATGACAAAGTTTGTTTTGATTATTGCAACTTAAATTTATAATATTGTACTTTTAATTCACTGCTATCTAACAGCAAAATTTTTTATTCTTAACATCAATTTGGTATGATCACTTTATTATTATTATTATTATTATTATTATTATTATTTCTTATTTTGCTTTGAATATTATTTAATAATAGTATTTTATATATCCTTTACCTTAATTTTTTTAATAATATGATCTATTAAATATTTTATGCATAAAAACAATATAGTACAATATTAAAATATCTTAAAATAAATATATTATAAAACCATGTAAAAAACAACCATCCAAACAAACTATCAGTATCATACGCCCAAAAATGTGAAATTAGGGCAAAGCTAAAAGAATTGGGTTAAGAGATTTAGGACTTGGCAGTTGGATTATTGGAAATAAAAGGAAATCAGTAAAATATGGGTTGGGGGCTGGGGCATGTTTGGAGAAATCAGTAATCAACTTTATAGAAATATCAGAATATTAAAATCGAAAATCTAACCAAATATTAACACTTCAAAATTTTGCTATCAAAATTAAACCAAGAATTAAAAAAAAAACAAATTAATTCAAATAGATTTAATTTTCGATTTCTATGCGAACACGTAACTCAAGTGGCACATATTCGAACATAGATAAGGAGTTCACAATGTGGATATATATATATATATATTTACTGATTGGATGCACTTTTCAGCTGAGCTGTAAAGAGTAAACATGGCACTATTCCCTTAATTTTGACATCAATATCGGAAGAGGCTCCTCTCCAATGATGATCTCTCCAGTTTTTCCAGTGCTATTTCATATAGTTGACACGTGTCCATTTAATTTTTAATGGACCAGATTAATTTTCTTAACCAAATATCATTAACCATGGTTATTAGTAATTCTCTCTCCTCTTATTCCTTTATCAATCAGAAAAAGAAACACTTCTTCCCCTCCAAAACTCTCCGAAAAACATAGCAATCAAACAATTGAAAATTAAAATTACATCAATATTTTAATGTTTTTACATTTACATATGAAGAACTAGGAGTGATTAGCCCCAATTAAAGATTACAGTTATAAATACCACAAGAAAAGAAGACCCAGAAAATAAATGGAGAATTTCACCAAAAAAAAAAAGTATATGAAAAAATATTTTCCTACCCATTTTTCGTGCCCTTTCCAGATCCTTTAGTTGACTTTTGCAGAAACTCCAAATTGAAAAAATTGATGTTACGAAGAAGACAACAAAATTTTAATTTTGTCTTCTTTTATCACGGTGTAAAAATAATGAAAAGAAAAAGTGATTTGTTGTTAACAAAGCAAATCCTTGCTGATTGAGAAAAGATTTGTCGGAATGAAGTGAGCAAGAAAGAGATGAGAGAGGAGAGAGAAAGAGAAATAGTAATTACCATGGTTAATGATATTTGACCATGATTTAAAGGCTGCTTTATTTAAATAAATATGGACCATTAGATTTTAAAATTGACAAATGTCATTAAATTAAATATGCACTGGACCAATCGGAGAGATTAGTGTACTGAGAGGAGCCTCTTCCATCACTATCAACTTGTGCAAGAGGCTTTACTCCTACTTTGACAAGTTTCGAAACGAAGCTTAACCAATGTTTTTGTTTAATCAAAAAGATAATATATATATATATAATTGATTACTCTTTTAGATGGAGCTTAATTTATTACTTTTTTTTTTGTTAAGAAAGTTTAAAAAAAATGAATGTTGTGAATTTAAATTTAGAATATATGAATATATCAAGATGTCTTTTAATTTTATGGTTTAAAATTTTTTATGTGAAAAGTTAAAATTAAAAAATTATCAAAAGATTAAGATATATTCTTTTTAAATGAACTAAAGAGAATATTAAGACAAATAAATTAAAATGAAAGGAATATAAGTAATAAATAACAATGGAAGACAATTAAAAAGTATTTCCAAAGCTTTAACAAAAACACAGACTTTACCCTTAAAACAGTACTCCCTCAGTTTTAATTTTGATATTGTTTAAGATTATAAAAATTAATTTCTTCTAATTTAAAATAGGAAAAATTGTATGAAATAGCAAATTATCAATTCAAATTAAATGCTATAGTCATAGTTTATTTTATTTGTAATTCGCAACAAACCCATTTTTTTGTTATCTGGTTCGGTATACAATTAGCCATTTTCGATATACAATTACCCATTCGGTATACAAATGTATGAAATACATAAAATGTGTTTGTGTTTGTATAAAGTGAGAGAAAAGTGTATATACAAATACAAATACATATATTTTCGTCCTATTCACTTATAATTATACAAATACAGATCTTATTATACAAATTACAATCTATAAATGAATTTATACAAAACTGAACAATTTGTATAAAATTGGATGTATCTAGCGAATTATACAAATCAAAAGCTCCATAGCAAATATAAAATATGAGCGCAATTATGCAAACTATAACTATAACATCAATATAATTTTTATGTTTGCTATATGTGAAAATTGTCAACATGATTTTAAAATCCTTCTTGTTTACTTAAATTTTGTCCCTAGTCGCACTAAAATATTTGAAACAAGTTAGGGATTAATTATAATCTCTCCGTTCATTTTTACTTGTCACTGTTTGACTTAACACATCCATTAAATTTTTTTTTATTAATATAAGTATTTTACCACACTATCCCTATTAATTGATGTATAGTATTAACTTTTGGAGAATATTATTTAATGTTGAGGGTAAAACATAGAAAAATAATAATTGTATTTTTTTGATACGTTAAAAATAACAAGTAAAAATGAAAATCTATTTTAGAAATAAGTGAGAAGCAAAGTGAAATATTACCTAAGTAAAACGTAGGGAGGATTACTACCTAGTACACTTGATGCACTGTGTATTTAGTAAATTGAAGTAGTAACTTTTCAACAAATGCATATGGAATATTTTCATTTAAGAAATTCATTTCAAACAAACATCTTTATCTATTACATTACAGCAATCAACTAAGCATGAATTAACTACACTTTTTTCTAAATGAAGATTAATTAACAAAATACATGCATATATATACTTAATTGTCGTTTTAATTAATTACTTTAGCCGTGAAGAGCAGCAAGACTGTTGATTAAAGCCAAAGCATTACTCGTCATATGTACAACTTCAAGTATCTTTCCCCTTACTACTGTCTTAACTTTCCCGTTCATCACTTTTCCGGCGAATCCCTCGGTACACGTGTCCTCGTCGGTCAAGGCGGCACTCACCCATGTTTGAATATCATTCATTTTCAGATCAAAATCTTTTCCCCTCAATTCCTTCATTTCCCCTAAAGATTTTTTAATTTCACTAACTGCGTCACTTAATTCCTCCACACAGTCACGCATGGCGCCTACCTCTCTAGGCGCCATGCCTTGACTCTGTGCCAATTTCAACATCATAGAGGATACTGAAATCATTTTTAAGTAAAAAATAAAGTAGAAAATACTTACTTTTTTGGTTTTTGACTTATTTTAAGTCATTTTAAATTTATTTTAAGTTATTTTTGACATTGTTAAACACTTCCTAATTTATTTTAAGTCATTTTTGACTTATTTTTTATATTTGTCAAACACTTCTTAAAATTAAAAACTGACTTAAAAGTAGATTTGACCAACTTTTAAGCCAATCCAAACCCCCTCTAAATGTACACTGGAACAAGTTTTATTTTTGTATCAGAGATGATAAATACAAAATTATGCACACTTTAGAAAGGCATAAACAATTGTAAATTAATCAATTGTGGTTAAATCAGATTATATTGATTTAAAATTAGATGAGGAGGAACTCGTGCAAATATTCAAAGGTGGGTAAAAAACTTAAATATACAATTTAAGCACATAAATAACTCATATATAACAATAGTTTGACTTTTCACAAATACAACAATACAATTTTTACAAAACACAAAAAAATAAAGAAAAAAACGGAATTAAAAAAAGGAATTACAAAAAAACGTATAAAAAATTATTATATAAGATTTTCATCCTTATTTGCTTCCACAATTATCTCAACCATTAATATAATCCCCTCTCTCTCATAATCACAATACCAGTATACTAACCACAACCAAACTCTCTATCTTCTCTAATAACTCTTTCAATGGCCTAAAATTACAACGTTTCAATTTTAATTCAGTATGGCGGAGGATGAGGTAATTATTATGAAAATTTAGCTTTGAAACAAATTATTTTGGTTAAAAACGATTTTGAATATTAATTTATTTTTTTGATTGTTTCAAAAATATATTTTTTTTCACCTTCCGAAATTATTTGTTTAATTGATTAAATATATTTCGGTTTTTTTTGATAAATATTGTGTTGATTCAATTTGAGATTTATCAACATTATTTCAATGAGAAAAAGTTATTTTGTAATTTTCTGTTTGGTGATAGTTTCATTTTTTTCAATTTCCTGATGTTGGTTTCTATTTGGTGATAATTCAGTTTTTTTTTTTTTAAAAGTTATATTGTTTCTTAATAAATAAATTAATTTTCATTGAGCATAAGACTTTTGCCTAAATAAAGTGTTTCTTATGATCAAATCAGTCCCAAAAACATTTTATATAATTTAAACAAATATTATAAGGATAAAAACGAACCGCCGGGGTAGGGGATGAGGGGTCGTAGACTCGTAGTGGTGGATGGGGAAGAATGCCTTAGTGTTTGGGTAGGGGAAATGTTTATGCTTCTTAATTATAGAACTTGTTTATAGATAATGTCATTTTTCTCGTTTTAAAAAAATCTTGTTATATTAAAAACAACAACAAAAAAAAAACCCTCAAAAAGCTTTAATTACTAGCTAAATTTGGAAAAACTAAAAACCATCTTCCTTTGATTCCAAACACACCGTGGTCCTCACTATTTTAAAAATAGGAAAATAAGAAGTTTAATCCACAAGATTAATCATATTTTATCCATAAGAAGTTTAGGACTTATTCACGTGATGTTTAGACTTTTCCTAAATAACAAAGCATGCTTAATCATGTTTTACCCATACGTGGTAGGGTCTGACGACATTGGTCCACTCCTTAATTTGCATGAATCATGATGTTGTTTGTAGTCAAAAAAGTTCAACTGAATAAATTATACAATATATTAGCAGCCAATGCCTACACGTTATTATAGATATTAATTAGGATATACAAACGTTTTCGCCGACTAAATATGTGTTTATAATATTAAAAAAGAATAGATCTAGTTTCTTCTAATAAAGTAGGTAAAAATCATGATCTCCTGTTGAATATTGAGTAAGAACTCCATGGAAGGAGCTCTGAGCTTTGAGAGAGAAGAATCAGAATTATAACTGAATTTGTGCAAATGAAAAATTGAATTATCATTGAGCTCAATCTGTACATTTAGACACGTTGTAAATCTAACTAACTAGGAAAAATAACAAACTAACTAACTAAAAATATAAGCTAGCTAACCATTCACAAATCCTCAAGTCCTAGTTGTATTAACTTATCAAATACCAATACATGATCTTAACACCCCCCTCAAGTTGGCAGTGATGTAGTGATTGACAACTTGCGCAAAATGTTGGAATGGCTAGGTCCACTCAAAGCTTTGGTTAGAATATCAACCATTTGTTATGTAGTGGAGACATGATGGAGAGAAATAAAGACTTCTTGCAATTTGTTCCTTACAAAATGACAATCAACTTCTATGTGTTTGGTGTGCTCATGGAATACCAGGTTCTTTGCAATATGAATTGCTGCCTGGCTATCACAAAACACTAAAATAGGCAAACTGCAGGGCTCAGTTAACTCACCCAATAATCTTTCCAACCAAACTAATTCTCTAACTACCTTCCTTACTGCTCTATATTCTGCTTCTGCTGATGATAATGACATTGTTGTCTGCTTCTTTGATTTCCAACCAATAAGACTGTCCCCTAAAAACACTATATATCCACTTACTGACTTCCTAGAATCAGAACATGTTGTCCAGTCTGAGTCACAATAGGCAGTGATTGTACAGTCTGTATGTTTAGTCATGAAAATGCCTTGGCTCAGGTCATTCTTCAAGTATCTCAACACATGAAAGACTGCTTTAAGATGTGGTGCTTGTAGGAATTGGCTGAGGTGTTGGACACTATATGTGATGTCCATTCTTGTATTTGTGAGAAAATTTAATTTTCCCACCAATCTTCTGTAGTAAGTTGGATCAGTAAGTAGTGTTCCTTCATTTGAGCTTAACTTCACAGAAGGATCAAGTGGTGATGTTGTTGTGATGTAGTTTGAACAATCAAATTCCTTGATTAAATATGCAGCAAACTTCTTTTGAGAAATCAAAACACCATCATCCTTGTATAGAATTTTCAGGCCTAAAAAATAGTGAAGTTTTCCTAGATCTTTGATCTTGAACTGAGCATGTAGATGTGTCTTTAAGGACTCAATTTCTGCCAAATTTGTTTCTGTCAATATAATGTCATCTACATTTATTGCTACAAAGACTGTAGACATCCCAACTTTCCTATGGAAAAGAGAATAATCACTGACAGAGTGTGAGTACCCTCTTGAACAAAGTGTTGTAGCCAAATTTTCATACCACTGTCTGCTTGCCTGTTTTAGTCCATATAGAGACTTTTTCAACTTACGCACCATCCTCTTATCATCAACCAGTAAATCATGTGGAAGTGTCATATAGACTTTTTCATGAAGATCACCATGAAGAAAGGCATTATTAATATCCAATTGATATAAACCCCAGCCCTTCTTGACAGCCAAACCAATCAGTGTCCTCACAATGGTCATTTTCACCACAAGTGAGAAGGTTTCATTATAATCAATACATGTTTGTTGTGTATTGCCTTTGACAACCAATCTGGCTTTAAATCTCTCTATTGTGCCATCAGCTCTGTGTTTTATCTTATAAACCCACCTGCAACCTACTACTTTCTTTCCTGCAGGCAATGGTACTAAGTCCCAGGTGTTATTAGCATATAGGGCTTGAAATTCTAATGTCATGGCTGATTGCCACTCATGAATCAAAGATGCCTCCTCATAAGAGAATGGTTCAATATCATGAGAAACATGTTGCATTAACTGCTGACTCTCCAAACAAAAAGAGGTGAGTGAAACATGATGAGAATTATGATTACTGATATGTGGAGTGTGACTAGAACTTGAAAGAAAAGACTGTGATGGTGGTAGTTTGTAGGTATATTCACTTAGATATTTTGGAATAGTATGGGTTCTAATAGATCTCTTAAAGGTTGGTTCATTATATGTTTCAGTTGGCATTATAGGTATTGGACTAAGGGCTGGTTCAGTGTGTGTGTTTGTTGGTGTTGCAAGGGGTGAAATAGAGGTAGTTTGAGTTTTATTATCTACAACATTATCTAGCACAAAAGGTGGAGTGATAGGATCATAAGTGTTAGTGACTTCTTTGGTGATATCCTTATCCATCATGGCATCAAAAACATTAGTTGTAGAGTTTAACATTGTAGAATTATTTCTCAGCTTCCTTAAGACAAAATTAAAGCTAGGATCAGGAAAGACATCAGCAAAAGGAAAAACATTCTCATGAAATGTAACATCTCTAGAAACGTGCATCCTTTTTTACTCCAAGTCTAGAGCCTTGTAACCCTTTGTGTTGAAGGGATATCCAACAAAGATATGGGGTGTTGATCTTGGCTCAAATTTGTCCTTGTGTGTTTTTAGGGTGGTTGGAAAACACAGACACCCAAAAGATCTGAGATGTGAATAGGTAGGTTGTTTGTGGTACAATATCTTAAAAGGTGTTTTGTTTTTCAGGGTTGTGAAAGGAAGTCTATTGATCAAATATATTGCAGTAAGAACACATCCCCCCCAGTACTGTAATGGGAGTTTTGAGTGGTATAACAAGGCTCTAGCAGTCTCAAGTAAATACGTGTGCTTCCTTTCTACAATGTCATTCTGTTGTGGTGTATAGGGGCAAGTTTTTTTTATGAATAATTCCTTTACTTTGGAGAAAATTAAAAGTTTCTTAATTTGTAAACTCCAGGCCATTATCAGTTATAATTGACTTTACTGTGATTTTGAATTGGTTTTCTATCAAACAGATCAATGTTTTAATGGTTTGCAGTGAATTGCTTTTACATCTGAGCAATTGAGTCCATGTTGATCTGCTAAAATCATAAACCATGGTAAGGAAATATTTTTAATTTGTATGTGTTGGAGTGTGATATGGCCCCCATAGATCAATGTGGAGCATTTCAAAAATTTCTGTGGATTGTATTGTTGTTTCGGTGGGAAAAGAGAGTCTTGTTTGTCTTGCCATTGGACAAATAGTACAAGTAAAGGGCTATTTTGGGGCAAAAGAAAAAGGTATTGTGGAGATATCCCTCATTCATCCAAAGGGCACATGGCCTAGCCTTGCATGCCACAAATGATCCACATTTCCATAAGACATACATGACATGTTAGAATTAGCAGGACACAAATTTGTAACTGGATGCTGATAGTTCCAACAAATGTCTTTATTATTTCCATGAAAGGATATTACAAAAGGAGTACAAGGGAAAATGGTTTTCACAGAAGAAATACAAAGATTAACAGAAGAAATACAAGGATTACAAGATGACGAAGATTGCTTATGTGATAAAGGATGTGAAGTAGAAGAAGATCAAGTTGAAACAAATGATGAACAACCAGATGGAGTGCTGCAATTTGAACACCTTAAACAAGTGAAGTAGAGGCTATCTTTTGCATTACCAATCTCCAAAGGGCTCTTCAGAGAAGGGCCCTGCATAAGACATGATGAATTGATAAAACTAATAACAACTTTGAGTAGTGAAGCTAAACAAACTGGACAGAAATCAAATTGAATTTAAAGCTAGGTACAACAAATACTTGATATAGAGTCAATGTTGAATTTAGATAGACATCACCAATTTTCGTCACCTTCACTTTATATCCATTAGGTAATGTAACGAGGAGTGGGTAAGCTAAAGGTCTGATCTTAGTAAGTAAGGTTTTGTTAAAGGTCATGTGGTTTGTGACCCCTGAATCTATAATCCATGAGGTAGAAGGTAATGTAGCACATTTACAAGACAAGTTACCAAGCTCAGTTATAGAGGAATGGCAAGCTAAGATACCTGCAAGGTTCACAACTCCATGTCCATTAGCAAGATTGTATGCAGGTTCTCTGTGTTCATTACTTGTGACTTCTCCATGAACATGAATGTTTCCCAACAAGTTGAGCAGCTGATTGTACTGGTCCTCTGTAAGGCTGTGAGTCAAATTATTCTCTTGTCCCTCACACCTCTCAGCAATTGAGCCTGTTGAACTTCCATGAACATTTGTTGTTCATACTGAATTTCTTCCCTTAGTAAATTTGAAATCCTGAGGAAAACCATGTAGTCTGTAGCATTTCTCCTCAGTATGGCCTGACCTTTTACAATAATCACAAAACATATGTGCCTTGTTGTGATTTGGTGGATATGTTCTGAAAGAGTTTCCTGAGTTTCTAGATGAACCTGTGTAGTAACCAGAAGGTGAATTTTTGGCAGGGTTTGACCTATACACAGCCTTGGCCCCTCCTCTATGTGGAGTATAGTTAGTTCTGAAAGTGTTGGTGTTGTTTCCTGCAGTGGAGTGTCCTGTGGAACCTGAGTTGCTACTTGATGTTACACTCAATGAAGTGGAGTCCAGATGAACTCGAGCATTAGGCCTTACTTCTCAGTGCTTTTCCTCTTGAACTAGAATGGAGAAGGTCTGGGCCATGGTAGGTAGAGGACTCATAATCAAGATGCTTTCTCGAACGACTGTATAAACTTCATTTAGGCCCATTAAGAATTGAATAAGACGTCGATCTTGCTCGTCTTTGTGCAGTTTAATCTTACCCCCACAGGTGCATGAACAAGTGCATTGTGTGGTGGTATCCAAAGTGGTCAATTCTTCCCATAACCTCTTGATGTTAGTATAATATCCTGTGATATCAAGGTTACCTTGAGTGAGATTGTTAAGTTCCTGTTGAATCTGATATAGCTTTGCACCATTTTCCTGGTCATATCTATCTTCTAATTGAAATCATAGTGCATCTGTGTTTGTTGGGTCTCAGTAGTCAAGGTCGGCTGATTTGTGTCAAGCGCCATGAATCAACAGTGAGTGATTACAAGAAGAAACAAAAAAAATTGAGGGACGAAGGGTGAGATCGCAGATCGCCAAATTATAGATTGAGAATTGAAAGGGAAAATCGATTGCGAGATTGCAAATCGAGAATCGTAGAAAGGAAAATTGATTCAATGCGGAAGAAGAATTCTTTAGCTCTGAAACCATGTAAAAATCATGATCTCCTGTTGAACATTGAGTAAGAACTCCATGGAAGGAGCTCTGAGCTTTGAGAGAGAAGAATCAAAGTTGTAACTGAATTTGTGCAAATGAAAAACTGAATTATCATTGAGCTCAATCTGTACATTTATACACGTTGTAAATCTAACTAACTAGGAAAAATAACAAACTAACTAGCTGAAAATATAAGCTAGCTAACCATTCACAAATCCTCAAGTCCTAGTTGTATTAACCTATCAAATACCAATACATGATCTTAACAGAGTCTTTTTCTAAATGGAAAAATTGTGTACGTAATACATATGAAGACATATATCTGTATCTACTTGGATTTGATTTGATGGTATTAAATATAAGATTTAAACTTTGATAATGATATTTTGTTGATCATGGAGAGGATGGGTCCTGGATATTTATATACGTATTGATTACTTTTATAGCATAACGTATTTCTAATGGAGACCAATGAAATATCCAAATGCCACTTTTCTTATATCTATTTTAAATAATTAGTTGTGCAAAATATCTAAACACTAAATTGTATTCGAAACAAAATATCATAAACTTAAAGTGGTGTGCATCAACAAAGTAATCACGGATCAAACATGAGCTTCAACGCATGTGATGTGCATATAATAAGGAGGCCCCATTATCAATAATGAAAAAAACATATATACTATACCAAAAATAATCTTTAACAATAATAGCTTAATTGTCGTTAAATATGTATTTTTAGTGGCAATTATTACTCTTTATAACTGTCTCTAATGCCTATAGCAACATTAGATTTAATGACAATTAACTAATATTAATAAAGATTTTAACACTCTTTGTTAATGTACATATTTTTTGCTTGCTGCTAAAAGTTATTTTTATAGTAGGGATATATGACTCGTAAAGATAACTATGACACACTTTGTACTTTGAGATAGTTACTAATTTAGTCCACTTTAAATTTTAAGTATGATTCATGTACAAAAGTGGATAAAGTTAGCATAAAATTTTGAAGTACATCTATCTTAAAAGAAGGATTGAATTCTAACGGTTGCCATTTTGAAGTAGGAGGAATAAATCTATCATAATTTATATGATAAAAAGTAGGGAAAAAGTGGAGAAATCGTAGTAGACAAATTGATGAAAGGCACACCAACTGGCATCGAAAAGCCACTATATTAAACGAATTAAAACGGGTAACGATTTGAACAATTTGTGTGGGTTTGTTTTTGGGGGACCAAATTATTTCAAATTATTGGTGGCAAGTGGGAATATATATTATAATTTGTGATCTTTCAACATGCCTTATATCTTTTAATTAAATTTTAGGGGTATACTTGTTATAAAAGATATTCATAAAAACTAAACAAGAGGGGTAGAATAGCGCAATTTTATCCAGAACAAGAGTCCTTGGGCACTAGAAAAGCAATTTTAAATTTAATAGTCGAGAATATTATTTACTTAAAACCTTTTACCCGTTTTTCATCGAGATAAATATTTTGGACTCTAGAAAGTGTGAGTACATGTTTCATGTTATTTGACAAGAAATACATATTTTATTCTACCAAGAATCTGTGACTCTTATAATCTTTTATTATGACATCTTCTATAGGCCACTTCACTAACATGGGTTGTGGTGCACTGGTGGGAGTGTTACACCCTTAATCAGAGGTCTCGAGTTCGAGCCCTCAGGGCCCAGCAGTGCGCGATCCGAATTTAGTCAGGATTCCAATATGGACTCCGAACACCAATGGAAAACCAAATAAAAATAAAAATAGGGCACTTCCAGTCTGGTTTTACTGCTCAACATATATGTTTCTGCTACCTTTTTCTTCTTCTTCTTATTTTGACTTTGTTAATTATTTAATAATAATATTTTATTATTTACCTTATTTTTAATAATACAATCTATTTAAATACTATATGCTCAAAAATGCGAAATTAGGGCGAGGCTAAAGGCTAGGGTTAGGAGTTATAGGACCACTAATATAAAGAGAACAAAGGGAAATCAGTAAAATATGTGCAGGGTCTGGCGCACATTACTGGGAAAATATGGCCTCAAGGAAAATCAGATTAGTACAGTATTATATACTCCCTCGTATTAAAAAAAGAATGACATCACTTGACATGGAATTTTAAAAAATAAAAAAAGAATTTTCAATTTTATTATCCTAAATTAAAGTTATGTCAAATGTATTAAAATGCTCGTAAATTCTGTAACCTTAAACACGTTACGTAGAAAATTAAAATTAAAATATTTTCAAAGAAAGAAATGAATCATTTTTCCTAAATATACTAAAAAGGAAAGTAAGTCATTCTTTTTTAAACGAAGAAAGTATATATATTTTTGTATATACATGTAATAAAAAAGTTGATTTTTTGATTAATTACAATATCCAGGTACTAAAATTGAAAATCTAACCAAATATTAACGCTTTAAAAATAGTTTGATTTGATTTTTCTATTTTCATGCCCACATACTCGAAACAAAGATAGAGTTGAGAATGATGACTGGCTCATTATGTGGATATATATATTTCCTGATTGGGTGCACTTTTCCATTTGTGCAAAACTGCATGCATACGCCCAGGGGCGGACCCACGTGGTTGGTAGGGTTTATCCGAACTTTCTCGATAAAAAGTTACACGATATATATAAGATAAATTTTTTATATTTATATAGATATATTAATTTTGAACCCCTCATTAACTAGAAGTAAAATATAGTGGTAAATCTCTTTTGCTTTCCTAGTCTTTTATGTACTCCCTCCTCCCTCCGTTTTAATTTAAATATTTTGCTTTCCTAGTCTCGCTAAAATATTTAATGACATAAAGTGAAATATGGGGAGGAATAAGTACTCTTGATGCACGGTGTATCAACAAATGCATATGGAACATTTTCATTAAACAAATTCATCACAAACAATCATCTTTATGATCTATTACAACAATCAACTTAGCATGAATTAAGTATACTTTTTTTTTTCTAAAAGAAGATCGATCAAAACATTAATACGTATATATATAATTGTCGTTTTAATTAATTGAGCCATGAAGGGCGGCAAGTCTGTTGATCAAAGCCAAAGCATTACTCGTCAAATGAGCAACTTCAAGTATCTTTTCCCTCACAACTGTCTTAACTTTCCCATTCATCACTTTTCCATCAAATCCCTCAGTACATGTGTCCTCGTCGGTCAAGGCGGCACTCACCCACGTTTGAATATCATTCATTTTCAGATCAAAATCATTTCCCCTCAATTCCTTCATTTCTCCTAAAGATTTTTTAATTCTACTAACTGCGTCACTTAATTCCTCCACACAGTCACGCATGGCGCCTACTTCTCTAGGCGTCATGCC